>CAUZXS010002865.1:5000-281000 GCA_963585895.1 Sepioteuthis lessoniana | reverse complement strand
CCTAAGTGGGAGAAAAGAAAAGTCTGGGTCGGGAGCGGTGAAGACAGGTGGAAGGAATTTCTTCTGATGAGGTTCCAAGATCTTCAGAAAGGTGGGCTGAGCGGGGGCATAAAAATAGGAATGGGGAAGGTCTTTGAGGCTAACAACTAGGTGAAGGGGATGATGACTCACAACACACTGTTAACTAGGTATTCAAGGGAAAACAAAGTCTATTTACTCGGGATGGGGTACTATTTACCCAACCCCTCCGCTCGGGCAGGATATGACACAAGGTCAATTTTTAAGCGGAGTTTAACAGGTTTGAATTCAGAGTTTTCCTTCTCCTAGACTAGTTGCCTTACCAAGGCTGAAGAACCTAGTCCGTCCTACTATTTACCCATAGCTGGAGGGAGAATAAGGGGGTTCATACCTTTCCCAAGGGTATTTGCCCGAAAGTGAATATAATAGCGCGACTGGAGTACGAACTCGCGTACTACGATTCCGCAGTTCATCGCTTTAACCATTACACCACGAGGACACCCCAGTCTATTTACTCGGGATGGGGTCCCGAAGGACCCAGACCATAGACGCCCTGCGCAGGAAGAAGAGGGAAGTATGACTCCACCATTGCATCGTCATAAAATCCTTTCTTTCGCGTCGTCCAAATCACCATTCAGGGCACAGCCAGGATCGCGAGAAACACCACACGCTTCTCACCCTGAAACGAAGGCAGAACGTTGTTTCCAACGTAACCAACATTGAGCAGCACGAGCTGCTTGGGTTCGATGCGAGCCGTCCACTCCCTGACGTGATTCCAGAACGGACGAACTCGCTTGCAGTAGTAGAAGGCGCGCTCAGTCGTTTCTTCCAAACCACTGCAGCGGCGAGCACAATCGGGCATATTTGCCAGGCCCGCTCTGAAGTTCAAACCGAGAAGGGACAACGCGTTCCATGCAAGCCGGCAGGTGAGTGAGAACTCAGAATTGTTCAAGAAGCCCGAACGTTGTGCCCAATTCCAATGGGAGCGGACTTCCTCCGCTGTCCAGCTGCGCCACTCACTGAGAGGGTCCGAAGCGGAAATCACCACTTGTTCCCGATATAGTTCTTTCTGAGGCCGAGAAACGTCACTGAACTCAGAAAGATTACGAATGGCACTACGGCATTCACGGTCAAACGGTGCTTCGCCCCTCGGTTTACGTCGACCTTCAGCCTTGGGATCTGACTTGAGGCGAGGAAAAATCCTACTCGCCTTTCGTCTCCACATTGCTTCCCCGACAGGGATCGGCCCAAGTATGCAAGTCTTTCAGCGAGCCACTGGCTCACCAAATCAGGCATACCCAGACCCCTATTGTGTGTACGTTGAATGCAAACCTGTCTATAGACCATCGGCCTTCGGACTCCCCAGAGTAATCTGGTGAGGGATCGTTGAAGCGCCAGCCGACGTGCCCTAGGCAGAGGAAGTACAGCCAATCGATAAAGGATCAAAGTGAAGACGTACACAGTGCACACCTCCAACCTGGGCATCCACCTTAGCCTGTACCTCCAACCAATTTCGCTCCAGCAGGAAGTCGGGCCAGAACCACACCCCGAGGATGGGGACGGGTCCGTCACTCCATCGGAAGGGGCTCGGGCAAGGTATCGCTACCCCTCCAAGTACCGAGCCGCAAACCTTCGCTTTTGTCAAGATTGACCTTGGCTCCTGCTATTCGTTCGTACTCGCCAACTACCTTCTTCACTGCTTTTATATCCAGGCGGTGGGATACAAAGTCCGTGATATCATCAGCGAACTCAGAAACCCTTACTGTAAAAGGGCCATCAAAAAGGACACCGCGCAGAGCCGGATTTGCTTCCTCATCCCTAAGCCTTCGGAGCAGAGACTCCAAAGCGAGGACATAGAGAAGAGGAGACAGGGGGCAGCCCTGTCGGACCAATCGCTCGATCGCGAACGCCCTCGAAGGCCTTCCGTTCACCTAAACCATTGCCTGATGGTTGTGATACACCATGCTAATCCATCTGCGGAATTCAGGTTGGAATCCGGCAGTCTCCAAAACAGACGCCAAAAACCGATGGTCAACCCTGTCGAAGGCCTTGAACTGACTTAAATTGATCAGCGCGGCTTCGGTGCCGTTTTCTATCCCCTCGCGAACCAAGTGCAGGTTGCCTTGTATTGACTTTCCCTTCACAGCGTAGGTCTGCTCAGGACCGATCAGATCGCTGATGACAAGCTGTAAGCGGTTCGCTAAGACCCGGGTCAAAATCTTTAATTCTGTGTTTAGCAGAGTTATGGGCCTGTAGTCATCTAATTTTGTTGTTGGTGACTGTAGTCGAGGGTGACCAGAAGGGACCCTCTCAATAGCTACTATATCGAGATGTAGGGGAGGGCGTTACTCTTTTCCTTGGATTGCTCCATTTTACCCTTGATACGTACCTTATATTGCTGAGTGTTAAGCAAGGAAATATCAAGTACCATTTTTAAAGTCTTTGGTATGATGCCACCTGGTATTGAACCCAAGTCTCCTGGACCGTTGGCGAACACTCTACCCACTTGGCCAATGAGCCGGTTTTTTAAAGTTGGCGACTGTAGTCGAGGGTGACCAGAAGGCTCCCTTTTCAATAGCTACAACACCGAGGTGTAAGGGAGGGTGATACTCCTTTCCCTGGTTTGCTCCACTTTACCCTCGATACGTGCCTTATATTGCTGAGAGTTAAGCAAGGTGGTATCAAGTACCATTTTTAAAGTCTTTGGTATGATGTGACCTGTGATTGAACCCAGGTCTCCCAGATCAGTGTTCGCCAATGATCAATCAATGTTCAATCCCAGGTCGGGTCATACCAAAGACTCCAAAAATGGTACTTGATGCCTCCTTGTGTAATACTCGGCATTATAAAGTAGGGATCAAGGGTAAAGCGGGTCAATCCTGGGAAGGTATACAATATTTGGTGTAGTAGCTATTGACTACGGTCGCCAACTTTACTACTTAGTCATCTAATCCCCACCCCCCAAAACATGCCTGCCACCTTTCTTCAGCAATGTGATCACGCTCTTGGTAATGGTACCTGGGATGGCTTCCTGGGCGAACCAATGGTTGAACAAATCCGTCAGAATAGGCACAAACATGTGCACTTCGTAGGGTAAACCATCTAGTCCTGGCGATTTGTTGAGGCCGACTTGCTTCAACGCATCACGGACTTCGCATTCAGTACCCACACTCTCGCAGCCAGCCGCTTCGGCCGCCCCAAGACGGGGGAAGTCAGCAAGATAGCTGCGAAACTCCTAAAGCGGGAGATCAGGACAGCGGGCAAAGCGATCACGAAAGTACGCCCGAAAGGCATCACGTACCTCGTGATTCGATCGCAGCACGTAGTCATCAGGGGACTCGACGGAATCAATATACCGACCAGGAAACCTTCGCACTGCTTCCTCACGCGCAGTCGCGTTCGATTTCACCGCTTCGTTGAGGGCAAGTTTTAACTTAGATCTAAGTACGAATCACTTGTAGTGCTCGCTAGTCTCACGCTCAAGGTCCCTCCTTGTTGGCTCTACGTTTAGGGAGTCTCTCCCCCACCAGCCACCACTCGGGAAAGTCTATCTTCTATAGATTTCACCTTCCTGGTCCTATCTAAGTTGAGCTGTCGACCCAAATTGATGGCGAAATCTTTAATCCTACGTTTCAGGGAAACCCACCACCTATTCTCGGTAAGCGCTCCCACAAACGCCCGCTTAATTAGGGGTTCCAGCCGGTCCCGGAAGTCCCGTATCTCCAGTAAGGAGGTATTGAACTTCCTGTAACTAGCTAGACTAGGCCTATTAGCTAAGCGCAGACTGACCCTAACAGGTTTATGGTCAGTCAGCTCTATCAAGTGGAACGTGGGACAACTAACGAAATCACAGTCAGCTCTTCTAACTAACACTCTGTCCAAGTAGGAACCTACTTTGGTAGAGGTCGAGCTATCTAGCCGCGTCCACATCTCCCTCCCGAGGTGATCTCGACGAAACCTGTCGACCAAGTCATGGCGAGCCATAATGTCGATCAAGCTGCTTTCATACCTTCCTACCTACTAGATCCCCACCTATCTTGGGATAAAGGATCGCATTCCAATCACCCATTAAAACTAGCCGCTTTGGCTCAAGGAACGGCGCCAACCGACGAAAAAAGGAAACCCTCTCCACAGCGGTATTGGGCGCATAAACCACGACCAGCTGGAACTTGAAGCTTTTAACAGCAACATCGGCCACAACCCCCCCCAAAAAAAACCTACATCAGCATCAAGGCTGCATCCAACTAGCAGAGACCCCAGCGCTATTGCAGCTGCTATATGGTGAGAAAACGGCAAAGTCTTTCTCCAGCACCCGACAGTTCGCAGCGCAAATGAAGTGAGTCTCTTGCATTGCAGGCGACATTCACTGAGGTTCGAGAGTTCAGCAAGCAAGCGCGCACACTTGCTTGAATCCCTCAGTCCCCTCACATTCAACGTGTCAAGGTTTAAAATCATCAGACCCACTTACCTTACTCCCTGTCGACTACGAGGCGGAAATCCTCGGGAGTGAGGATGCCGACGGCCTGACGCAGGGAATCGGTACCGAATTCAGTAGTAACTCGGCCGTCCCTGGAAATTCCTCCGACATCCAAGGCCCTATAAAAACGGGGATGAACATAAATTGGGACCCTGCCCGAACAAAAGGATAACATTTTTTTCAGTGAGGAGTGCTCCAACTCCGCCAGCCTTAAGTCTGCCCGACTGACTTCCTCAATGAAACGCCATAGCTCTTTTGTGTGGTTGCCAGCCGAACGAACAAAGGTAGTCACCATGGGTGGACCCCTAAACAAATAAGGATTTGAAATGATCATCGATGGTTTTTCAGCCTATAAGCGGATTTAATGTCTTTTTCAGATGGTAGTCGATGGTGAGTGATTCCAATCTGTCAGAGCAAAAATAAATTCCGTTTTAAACTTGTCGGTCCTCATTTTTAGGCCGACTTAGTTCTTTTTCTTAAAGTTGACGATGATGATGGCGTTTGTTCTCTCGTCTCATAATGAGACCAGGATAACAGCCAGGGAGGTGAAAGGGGAGGCAGTGTTGGAGATAGGGGGGGGCTTCTGAATGTTGGGAATGTTTAGAGTGTGAGGGTTGAAGTGGAATGATTTGTGCTGGGCGTTGGGGTTTTGTTTGAGGTTGGATTTCTGGTTGGTTGGTTTGGTTTGGTTTGGTTTCTTTGTTTAACGGCATATTAACCTTTGCAGGTTATTTAATGCCAAAGCCATTCTCCTAGAAGAACAGTAGTGGTACTATTTAACCCATAGCTGGGAGGATAAGGGGGTTCGTACCTTTCCCAAGGGTATTTGCCGGAAAGTGAACGTAATAGCGCGACTATTTCTGGGTGGGATTGTGGTTGATGACTTTTGATTTTTTCTCCTCCTCCTCCCCAGTAATATCATCACTGCCCCTTTTCTTTTTTAAATTGGTGGTAATGTTCATCTCTGGCTGTTCCTCCAGGATGTGTTATTTTTTCTTTTTCTTTTCTCTTTTATTAGATGGCGCTGGTGATTTTATTTTTTCTGGCGTTAATGCTGTTACTTTAGCTGCTGTGATGACGGTTGTTGTGTTTTTTTTAATTTTGTTGGTGAATTCTTGGTCGTTGTTGTTGTTTTTTGGGGGGAATTTTCACCCTTTCCTGCTTACTTTGGTCCTCCCCTCTTTGCTAGAGTGATCCCCAGTTTCCATGTTTTATGGGTTGGTCAATGTTGCTGTTGAAGTGGTAGTTATTGTTGCTGTTGTCATTGTCGCTGCTGTTGATGATGGCGATGCTGTGTTTTTGGAGGTCTTTTGAGGGCAGGATTTGGAAAAGTGGCCCAGATGTTTACAGTTCCAGCATTAGGGTCTCCTGCCCTCATCGACCACCATCATGACTTGGTCCTCGTAATCCAACGTGTGGGGAATGGCCTGGAATCCCCCTCTATTTAGGCACATGGCAAAAAAATAGTCACCGTGTGCCGTCCCACTGGTCGATTTAGCTGTCATGACGTCTTCCATGTCACCATACTCGCTTAAATAAGCTGCGAGAACGTCCCCACTTATTGCCCACGGTGACTTTTATTCTTCTCTTTCCCATATATTCTGGCTGCAGCCTGAAGAATTTCGATGATATATTACCTCCGGCCAGCTGGACGGCTAGTTCTTCTGATGGCAGCAGGACATCCCTGGTAGCAAAGCTACGTCTATAAAAGTATCTAACTGGGATTCCTGCTGTCTTTAGCAACTCCTCAAATGTGTCTTTCTTTATTCCTGCCAGTTTCCTGGTCTTTAAGTCTGTTATTATGAAGGATAGAGTTTTTGATTGGACCGGCTCTACTAGTTCAGGTATTGGTAATATCCTATTACCTTTAAAGTACTGGGCGTACTTGTCCACTCTGTTCCTTCTATAGTCCTCAGGTGACTTCTATGGGGTTGTTTCGACCGGGAAACTGGCATTGATGGCACTTTCTGGGCAGGTGGAAAGGAGCTGGCCGGAATCGATGATGTACCCGGTGTTACGGGTAAAGACGACCATTTTTCTGAGTAGGGGGATTCAGGCTATTAAATATATCTGCGTGTGAGTTATTTGGTTCCTCCATAGTTGCTTAAGGCAACTAAGAGGAGAAAAAGCAAATGTTTTTGTGGAACAATGGAACGAATGAGTGACGTGAAAGATGAATGTACGTTTTTTTTTTGGAAAATCGATAACAAAAATAATAACAAAAGAAAGTCTTGTTTGACACCCCCTCAACAACAAACAAATGACTGTTGTTTTGAAGAGGGGCACTAAGAAATAACAACATTAAATCCAACAATAATATCAATAAATTTTAACAAAAACTTACTTAGACAAAGAGTACACAAAAACTTTACATAGAGAGATACCATAACTCGCGTCTTTCTTTCATTTTTAGTGTGCAACTAGATGTATATTGCGCCGTGGTCTAAACACGATTTGAGGCAACTTCCAAACTGCAGCCAATGATTACTATTTTTGAAAGAAACGAAATGACTGAATGTCCAAGGAAACCACGACAACCAATCTCAATAGGAATCACATGGCATATCCAACACTTTTCTACGCGGTCGGCACGCTTTTCTTCCGCTCGTGTGCTTCCTTCCGGTTTTATTCCCAGGGGATAGTCAATTCTATGAGGCGGGCACTCTTCTTTGAATCAGACCACGCTATAATGTCTGGCCGCTTATATATATATATATATATACGAGGATCATTAAATAATTTACCAGACTTTTTTCGTATGGGCAATTTTATTGATAGTACACACATGAAATTCTAGTCCCCTTCGAAGTAATCTCCCCCGGCTGCAATGCACTTGTTGTACCGTTCCAACAACTTCGGGAAGGCCCCATGGAAGTCCTCTCGTATGAGTGCATCAATGACCTTCGTCACAGCCTCGTTCATCTCCTCAATTGTCGCATAACGACAGCCTCTGAGCTTAGGGAATAACCAAAAGTCACAGGGAGCAAGGTCTCGAGGAACTGTCTTGATGCAAGGGTGAGGAACTGTCTTGATGCCCATCTTGGTCAAATAGTCTGTGACAAGGATGGAGTTGTGGACTGGTGCATTGTCCTCGTGGAAATGCCATTGACCCGATTTGAAGAGTGCGGGTCTCTTCCAACGGAATATCTTCCTGAACTCCCTTAAAGCCTCAACATAGTAACCCTAACACTAACTCTTTGGCCAATCAACTCTGGTGTATTGACTTCCTTACTCTTCCCACACCTCTCATCATCCCTCACAGACTCCCTGCCATCCTTGAATCTCTTATGCCACTCAAAAATTGATGCTCGATTCATGCAAGATGGTCTAAAAGCAGTCTGAAGCATTCCATACGTTTCTGTGACACTTTTTCCAAGTTTAAAACAAAATTTTATTGCATCTCGTTCTTCTAAAGTGTCAGATTGCATTTTTGGAATTCACTAGCTGTGACAATCAGGCTTTAGTAGGGTGTATTCCAATTGCTTCTGTAGCTGTTAATTTGAACCAGTCATCTCATAAGATGTATAGCAATAACGTACTGAATTTTCAAGAGTCTACAACAATTTTAAATGCCAGTACAAAAAAGTCTGGAAACTTAGTGAAGGCACCACTTATGTATGTATATGTACCTATATATGTATCTATGTAAATACATGTATATATATATATATATACCAGATAATAAACCTTTTAAACTCCGCTTAAAAACTGACCTTGTGTCATATCCTGCCCGAGCGGAGGGGTTGGTAAATATATATATATACAGATTATTTTGTAATATGTAAAATAACTTGTGACTTCTGTACATGTCTGATTATTTTTCAACAGCTAATTATTGGAATGTAAATGAAAGTTCAAGAAAATGGTGCGTTTCAATATGGCTTCTTGTTCTTCCTCATCCTTGTTTTAAATTTGGCACCTTTAAGCTTATCCATCTGTATCTGTCCACTGTAGACATCTTGTCCTATTATATGCTACTCAGATTAGTGATAGGTAAAGTCACCGTGGTGATACGCAAATCAGATTTTTAGTAGAATTTCTTTTTTTAACTTTTTCTACACATGGTCGAGATGAATTCCTCCTGCCCAGCAGAGTATTTTATTAATCAGCGTGAACGAGGAAAACAATGTTGATATTATGTCATTGAGCAATATATGCCCAACATATTTCAAGGCAGACCGTGTCTTGAATTTCACTCACATTGAGTCAGAGTGCGAGCTTGAAAAAGGTTACCGTTTAAAAAACAGAATTCAACTTGGTGGTCTCAAAATTACCAACAAGACAGTCCAGGAAGTTAGGGATGTAGTAATTTCCCCACCTAAAGAAAAAACTTATTACAGTCTGAAGATATCTATTTCGCAGTAGAAGACACTGCCGCAACTCCTCAATAAAGAGACTTTAGGAAATAACAAATCCTCACAATTTGTACCCTGTCTCCGGCAGGTAGTTGGAGAAGCTAAAGAAAACTACTTCATGCATCATATTTTTCAATGACACCGCCCTGCCACGTATCGTACCATCCTACCTATGGTGGGAGAGGGTACTCCCATTGAGAAATTGGCAGAGATCTCCTCGATAATATTGTAGATCTAAGTTCAAGCCACGTGGATTTCACACCTGGTGTTTAGACGCCAGAATCACACCCTTTGGTTAGATGTCTAGAAGTGCAACAGAGGTTAGAAGCCAGGATGGATAACCTGTTGAGAAGATAAGTTAAAATGAGCTTACCCTGTTCAGAAGGTAGAGGTTATTAAAATAGTAAGAGGAAAGACACCATATGTTATCCACACAGGAAACTCGGGGACAAGGCGAATTACTGCAAGCCACCCTGTTCATTCAAAGTAACTCAGGGTAAGGCCGAAGCAAAGTTGACTCAGTGCGCCAGCCTTGGAGAAGTCTATTACTTATTATTTGTGTGTAACTACACCACTGGCATCCGTTTTCTTGTGAACAATAATGCACAAATTCGTCAATCCTTACTACTGAGGCAGATAAGTTAAAGGACCGTCATAAAGTTACCCTACGGGCCATTAAGTTACTCACTTAGATCTATGGCGAAGAGGTGCCTAACATTAAAAGACGGGGTTTCCTCTATTTCTTTGTAATAGGCAATGTAATGAACATAGAGAAAGCTATATTGGGGGCCGAATTTTTGCATTAATTTAACTTTCTCAATGATATTCTCAGACTAGCTGCGTTGAAACAGGTTAGTGCAATGGTTCCGAAACAAAAGAGTGTAATCGTCCTGAACTCCTAGATTGGTGTTAAGAACACGTGTCTCCGAAAATATCAAAGAAGTTGAACTTTCTCGTAGACGCTGCTTTAATATTTTTTCGGCAAATTGTTGGGATAGGTTCAAGAGTATTAATGTCATGAAATATGGTGTCTGCAGGTACGTTGTCAATTCCTTTGATGTATCAGGTATCTGAAGGGAATTGCGTCAGATAATCTAAATGGCTGGTTTTACTTGTCATCAAAATTAACTGGAACGCACCCAACAAGATTTTGTGATCAGTAAGGATGCAGAAAATATGCCTTCTAATAAATGTCAAAAGAAACAGACAACTGAATAAGTCGCGAGAAGCTTATCTCCACATATGCTGTACCTTATTTCAGTTGGTGAGAGTTTCTTGAAAAATAAAGAAATTGGTTTCCAATAATCATCAACTTTGTGCTGCAGGACAGTTGTGGCTGCCGCCAAGGAGCCATTTAAGATATCAGCAGGTTCGTTTCGCCAACCCCGACCCGTGTCTGAGACCACTGGTGACATGTTCACTTGCAGGGAATTACTCGCCAAACAAAATAGTCCCACAAGTTTCTGATACCTTAAGTAGTTTTAAATGGCTTAAAGTAAATAGATAAATTATCATTTTTGGCAAGATACAAGTAGAAAGAGAGTATACAGGTGATACAGTTAGTACATAAAAGTCTGAGGCTTAAAAATAATAGAAAGTTGGCTGGCTCTGGTTCTAGGTCGCAGGAATTTTGGCATTTTTTTCTCAAGAAACTCGTGGAGAATCGTATAACGTTCTTTCCGAAACATTTCAAGGCGGTAAGGTCACGCCTCATCTTCCCTCATTTACAAGATACTGAGATAAGTTCAGAATCGCCTTGACCTGATGGTGCTAACGAGGTAATATATATGAACTTTCTTAAATTGTATATTTTAGTTTAAACAAATTTCTCTTAAATCATAAATATAATTGCATTTTTGAATTATTTCTTACACATGATTTATGCCTTTAAGCTGGATAAATTTATCCACTTTAAATGCATAAATATCATAGAAATAATTTTTAATTTACATTTATTACATTTCGTAAATGACGAATAAGTCTTAATGATTTAAATATTAGAATTTGTAACTTGTATCAGTCGTAAACGTTTCCTGCTGATTTTAAGATCGCCTCACGTGGTAAATATAAATTTCATTAGAAGTTTATTTGTTCTTTGTTGTATTGTTACTGAATGGATAGAATTTGTTCCATTTGTAAAGGAAAAGATACACATTGAAATGAAGTTAATTGTTTATCAACTCAAGTGTTA
Source organism: Sepioteuthis lessoniana (assembly GCA_963585895.1). Classification (NCBI taxonomy): domain Eukaryota; kingdom Metazoa; phylum Mollusca; class Cephalopoda; order Myopsida; family Loliginidae; genus Sepioteuthis; species Sepioteuthis lessoniana. The sequence continues at coordinate 269,959 of CAUZXS010002865.1, read as the reverse complement.
CAGTCCGACTAGTATCATAAGTCCCGCGCTGTTGGTGTTACGTTCGAAGTTGGTCTTACCGGTAAAAGCAAAAAATACCTTCGGCTCCGTCGGCATTCCCCCAACACACGCCAAGAAATAAATAACAAACAATTATAAGTTCTGCTTCTTTCTGTCGTACTTGAGAAACACGGCGTCTTTTATACTTTTGGGATACGAGCCACTATAAAACACACTTGTATGTATATTTTCCCGCGTGTGCTTATACCAATGTTTGTTTTAATTGCAGTTTTCACAGCTGGATATGTATATGGAATAAAGTTTGTCAGTTCTCACAATTCACAATTAACGCTATGTGGGAAATGGACATATAATGTTCATTACTATAGAATATATAAAGAACATAGGAATCTCGGAATTCGAAAACACGTAACGACTTCTTGTTCAGGTACGAAACCTTTTTATTAACTTTGAATTAAAGGTTTCGACGTAAGGAGGAGACCCACAATCTTCTATGCTGTCTTATTCATTTGGCCCCCATCTCGAGCGGCCCCCCATAGGGCGCACGTTCGCCTCGCGCCTGCGAGCTCCAAAATCGATCCTTCTCGTTTGGGTTCTAGTACCCGACTCTTGCGGCCCCATTAGGGCGCAAGTTCGACTCGCGTCTGCGAGCTCCAAAAGTCGAACCTCTTCGTTTGGCGTCTAGTACCCGACTCTTATTTTCTTCAAATTCTCACACAAACACGTGCTTCCGGTGCGTGACGTCACCCGCATCTTGTCGCCCAGTATCGTCTCAGACTATTATGACATCTGAGTGACACTTCCATCCGCGCTCGCGCACCCACGTTAACGCCTGCTTCAATGTTGTACCTAACTAACCCATGTGCTGAGCCGAAAGGTTCTCAGCCTAACTAAACTCAAAGGCATGAACCGAAATCCCTCGGCTATTTTATAACATACCTATCCAACCACAATAAAATCATTTGTCATCGATGATGACAAATTATTTTCTTAAACTATTGTGCCGCTCCTCCTCACGTCGAACTGAGCAACAAAATTTTCAGCAATACAATTTCAACAAAATAATATAACAAAAAACACGCGTCAGTCCCAATCTCAAAAGTCACTGAAATAAAAATAAAAAGTGTTCGTAGTGTCCATCGTTTTTTGTTTTCTTTTTCTTTTTCCGACCATATTTTCTGGTTCTTTTTTCTCTCTTTTTTTTTTTTAAATTTTTTCAACAGTCACTCGTTCGGCATGTATATTTTTTCAATCTTTAATTTGTTCTCTTATTTTCATATTTTTTAATTTTTTAAAAATTTATTTTAAATCTCAGGTCAATTGCTCATTACGTCTTTTGCCTTCATTCTACGTCCGTACTCATTACTGCTAACTTTATATCTCCTTCTCTCGTAATCTCTGTCATTAATTAATGTACACATTTTAACCTTCCACAACCAAGCATAGCTTGTAATCAAACCAAGATACATGTTTCCTCGTTTTTTCCAACTTTTGACCACCGTCAAACGGTCTATCTCACATCTTTTCAACAGCTTACGAGTACCCTTCTTTCTTATCTTCTTTCTTTCTTTCTTTCGCCCTTAAAATATCGGGTGTTCTTTTCTAAACTACCCAAACCTTTTATTAGCTCACTCAATAAAATTTCTCCCTCGACACAACTCGAAATCGAGTCCGCGAATTTTCCAAACACATCCAATGAGACCACCAAAACTCTGCGCATATCTTAAATAACTAATCTCCAAATCCATGTTTTTCTGAACATCTTCCTCAACAAAACCTCACAGTCCCACTCCGGGAGGGAACTCACAAAATAACCGTCTGCCTTGTCAGACACAAAAAGCATCCGTCTCTTCGTTGCTCTGCCTCTATGGCAAGATGTCTGAGACAATTTTCCAGTCGATACGGACAACGAAACGTCCGAAACATTCCACAGTGCCTCCGATTAGTCGGACTCGACAACTTAAACAAAAACCCGGCCTGATTTTTTCAGCGCCCAAAATATCGATTCTCCAACATCGAAACCTGACCCAAAGGTCCTAACTACAGATATGCGAAATTTTTCCGGCAATCCCATCGATGAGCGAAATCTCCAAGATCTCGAATCAAAATTCTGATCTCCGAATATTATTAGCCCGGACCACCAACAAGTCACTACAAATCTCCATTCATAAAAAACGTTATTTACTACAAACTTCACCCACAATGACCCCGTCTATCGTAAAATCCTTTCATAAAAATATTGTTTATTAAGGCTGTCCATCATGTGCGCGACACATACAGCGACCACCTTTCTTTCTTCTTCTCTGTCACTGCGAGCTTATTTCTCTGTTACTCTTTCTTTCTCTCCTCCCACCACGGTACAAAGTCACATACAGTAGTAATCATAATTTTCTATGCTACCAGCGATTTTTCTTCTTTTTTTTTTTTTAAATTTCAGAATTATTTCCAAATCTATCCTCCACAACCATTCAAACTCTATTCGTAAATTAAACTATGACAGACGTAAATGAGCAAATACCTTCTTATTCTTTTTCTTTTCTTCATGCCTTTTTTTTCTTGGAGTTGAGTTGTGTTACTTCTTTTTTTCTTTTCTTTTCACGCCTTTTTTTTTCTTTTTTCTTCTTCTTCTCTTTTCGGTGTTAGACTTTTCTCCTTTTTCTTTCTGGGGGGTGCTGAATTTGTTCTTCTTGTTTTTGGTCTCTTTTCCTTGTTTCTTATTTTCTTCTTCTCTTTTCGGTGTTGGACTTTTCTCCTTTTTCTTTCTGGGGGGTGCCGAATTTGTTCTTCTTGCTTTTGGTCTCTTTTACTTGTTTCTTATTTTCTGGGGCCTTGTGTTTTCTCTCTCTCTCTCCTTCGATCGCCTGAACAAGCCGCTCCGAAATAGATTCCTCATTGTTCTTAGCCGCTTCTCTGATCGTCTTCGTGGAACCATGGTAACCCTGTCGTAAACCATATCATGAAAGATATGCCCAAGTTCTGGCACCAAATAATCATATGTACCATATTCGCAATTAAAGGTATGTGCGAAATGGACATATAATGTTCATTACTATAGAATATATAAAGAACATAGGAATCTCGGAATTCGAAAACACGTAACGACTTCTTGTTTAGGTACGAAACCTTTTTATTAACTTTGAGTTAAAGGTTTCGACGTAAGGAGGAGAGACACAATCTTCTATGCTGTCTTATTCATTCGGCCCCCATCTCGAGCGGCCCCCCATAGGGCGCACGTTCGCCTCGCGTCTGCGAGCTCCAAAAATCGATCCTTCTCGTTTGGACTATTATGACATCTGAGTGACACCTCCATCCGCCCGCGCGCACCCGCGTTAACACCTGCTTCAATGTTGTACCTAACTAACCCATGTGCTGAGCCAAAAGGTTCTCAGCCTAACTAAACTCAAAGGCATGAACCGAAATCCCTCGGCTATTTTATAACATTTCAAGGCGACGGCAGTTACAGCAGTATCTACGGTAATAGAAAAGGTATTACGGGGTCGATAAATACGTCGATCCTGCAAAGTGTGATTGACAGAGGACTAGGACAAGTGGATAAGTTTTAAATGTCAGCGAATCGTACTGGCATCGGCTATGCTGATTCTGCAGCTGTGATTTGTTGGATTCCACGTCGGCTATTACCTACTGGGAGAAGCACAGATCCCTCACCTCTGGGCACGTATACCCACCGACGGTTGTATTTGTCTCTGCCTCCAACCTGACAGGACTTTACACGGGGTCTTTTTAATAGTGAGGGTTTAAGAGTTGGTCCAGCACGAACTGAAGCTCGTGTCCTGCTGGACAAATGTTAGCTTTAGAATCGGTGGGTAAATGCGAACTTATGCAAGCCAAACCTCCAAGCACGAAGCTAGGTAACCTTGCTGGTCAGAGCTTAAACTAGACCCGAAGGTCTAGTGCTATGCATGTCATTGATTCTTTGCCCGCCTGAAGGTAGCCTAGCCTAAGATGGCCCAGCCGAAGCTAGGGGCCATTCGATCTCAAATCTCATTGACCTTGAACCCCATCCGGCACGAATGCCAGACGGCTCGGTTGTTTATATAGAAGTAGTGTTTATATAGAAGTAACAGGCTGCGTATTTTATGGTTTACGTGGAGGGAATTACCAAAAGTAGGAAGTCTTCTTTTAAATATAATTAATAATGGGATATCTCATTATGCTAATAAGATGGGCTTTAAAATACCATGTATTTTATCTTGTGGTAGGAAACTATCTCCAAGTCAGTTCACAGAGTTAATCTATCTCGAAAAATAGTCCACGTGTTGGCGTCAAAATTTCACTCGATACGTAAGGATGACTTTATTGTTAGCTGACATCACGGATAACTTTGCGTTTTTCCTTCACCGAGGATTTTTGGTTTGAGTAGCCGGGAGACTACGATAAAGGAATCAACTGCCAAATACAACTCCTCGCCTGAAATATGATAATTCAACCGTTTGAGACAATACTGATTTTATCTGATTAAATACTGCTAAGGTAGGATAAAAAAGAACTATATTACATTTTTTTACATTGAAGTTTCTATCAAAGGTTTTACAAACTGTACACAATTTATTCATTTTTAGATATGTCTTGCTGATAATCATATGTATGTCTCTTGTTCCTCCAGTTTTATTTAATCTAATCAAATCACAATCTATCACATACAAAACACACCATGCTGTGAGAAGTTTATACTCACAATCCATAGAAACAAGGACAATTTAAAAATTCAATTTGGATTAAGAAAATTGAAGAATGAATTCAACCTCTTCTTGTTAGTAATAGAGAATAATAAAAACAAAATAAGGTGACAACTTCCATCCTTTTAACTTATATTGGACCAAAAGACTAAGATATATTTTCCACATTTTCGACAACATTGGCAATGAGACGAATCTTGTGCCTGGAAAGTTTGATGCTTATTGAAGTAATGAGACGAAAACGTATGATCGATTCGAAGGATTTAATAACAAACAAATGGCTATATTTTACTACACATGAGAGCAAAAACAAAGGGAGATAAGTTTAATAATACAAGCTGGAAGAGAGGAGTGCTTAGAGAACCACCTTCTCCATAAACAAAATATATAACTAAGGTAAGTGGGTTGTTTCCCGTGGTCAACCTCACTTTCTCAAGGACATGTATGACGCCATATAATTGGTCGACACGTCTTTTCAAATAAACCAATCATTGGCTTCCAAGACGTTGGCGCCAGATATCTAAAACTGGTAAAAGCCTCTTTCTATTAACAAGCTCGGTGACGAGCAGAGGTTAAAATTGACTCTGCTAAAATTCCATCAGTGAACCGGAGCCGTATGAAGTACGTTAAACTTTCGTATATACGATACAAAGACTTCAGTTTAGTGGACTATCATATGTTTATTTATTATATAGCTGCAAACAGAACAATTGTTTGCGACAATAATATAATACTTTTAAAATACCAACGTGTTCATGTTTTTCCGATATTAATTTCTTCTGTTTTCTGTTTTGCGGAACAATTTGCTTTATTCTAATATCTCCTCCTCCTTAAAAATTTAGTTCCCGATAACGAATAGGTTTTCGGTGTTTTCTTACGGATCGTATTAGAAGGTCTGGGGTAACAGGCACTGGAGTCGGGGCGGTGACGACAATTCTTAGGTCGTCAGATTTCCCGGAAGAATAACTCTTTGTTTTCGGTTTCATCAGTCTCATTTTTATAGCCAGTGATTTTAGAATTTTCCGATTTAGGCAGGCCTGTAACTAAAACAATTAAGTCGGTCTCTGTACTTATGTCCGTTGGCTTAACACTTTGTGACACAGAGCTAATCAGGGCTAAGTCTTGCTCTAAGGCTGTCGATACATGTCCATCCACGCATGGGTACACTGGAGATTTTCTTTGAGCAAATCCACTTAACAGATATTATTTTGGAGATAAATTAATCCTGCAAACCGTCTAGAAAGTAGTTTCAACTTTTTTAGCAGAGCAGGTGGTACTTGCAAGCTTCTCTTAACGGTATAATGATTTATTTCCTTATTACACATAATTAAAGAGAAACTTTCTGTCCACAGTCTAACACGTGCTAACGCAACAAGTACTGTCACTGACAGTCACTGACAGCGAGTGACAGAACGGCCACTAGTCGACCTTAAGGCGAAAGGAATCTGTTGCTTTTTTCTGGTCATTGCATTCCGACCAAACCCCAACAGCCAACGTCGCAGTCCTGCCCGAATCAAAGGAGTCCTCTTTGCTGATCTTTTGCCTCAGCACCCGGCGGACGTTGCAGCTGATGCCCTGGTCAATCAGTAGCGTTCCAACCTTGCTCCAGCTTCCTCTGTGGCAGTACATCCACTTTCCCCTAACATTGGAGGATTCTGCAAGCCGTTCTGCTTGGCCGGTTATGTGTCATGATGACTCGTTGTGTTTTTGATCCAGACAACAGATCAATCACTAATCGGAGTCGCCAGTTGATGAGTGGACGCATGAGACCACACAATTAAGAAAGTAAGAAAAAAAAAATTCGAACGTTAACAAACAGAGAACGGAAAACGGTTTTGTAACAATAATGATATTTAGTTTTTAAAAAAGTCTTTAAAATGGTACATACATTCATCCTTCCTGATGGATGGTAGTCATAGAATGGAGACCTAATTTACGAATTAACAGCATCTCAAATTATCATATATCACTTTTTATAGTTTGGTAAATAGTTTTATAGTTTGGTAAATAGTTTTATAGTTTGGTTATAGTTTTATAGTTTGGCAATCTCAAGTGGTGATTTTGTTCGCCTTTCTCAGTATTTGGCTTCTAGCCTCTTTGTGTTAGAGAGACTGACGAAAGGTCTAAAGTACCATGGAGTCTTGTAGTCATCTTGCGCAGGTGTCTGTCGAGAGACGAAATCCCCTTGCTTGTAGGCATTTTCTCTTATCCGAGGGGTGTTGATTGGCGAAGCTATTGACTATAACAAATTTCTCCAAATTTGGATTACAATAATTAATCCTGCCTCTTCGACTTACTGCACTTTCAATACTCGATTTCCTCCTCCCCTACACAAGGTACTGGTCTTTCTTTACTTTCCTGGTGACGTCAGTAAACGTTCAAATTATAACGGTTAACTGAAATTTTCCACTTTTCGAATTTAGAAAAAAGTTATTCAAAATTTTTCGTTTCCAACTGACAATTGTTCTCATCCCACATGAGGACAGGCCCTGACCTTAGAGTTAAATCCACTGGTGATTTCACTCCCTGGGATAATCGAAATAATAATTCGCCTGAATTCCCTATTCTACTTTCAGTCAATAAAAACAATATATTTGTTATGTTTTCTATTTCACGAAAATAACATTTTTTCGACTTGTTCTAAATTCATCAAAAGATTAAAAAAATATCCTCGATTTCTTCTCTGATCATGTACTGGGTTATTCTTCTAAAATCTTTTCCTGTTAATTTTCACTTTTGTAATGCACTGTTAATTCTTCTAAAATCCATTTCAATTGGTGTTTATTTTTCGGTTTAATAAATTTATTCGACTAGATTCCCCGATCTATTGGGTTACACCTCTTTACATCAGTCCTTTTAAGGTTTTTCACCAGTCCTTTTCAGGATTAAACTACGAAAATCCATTATCAATCCTTTTAAGGTTTATTCCAAAAGTTTTCTGAAGACTACCACTGGTTATCTAACTTACAGCCCTTTTAGGTCTAGTGTTTTATTTTCAAATGAATGCTGCTTTATGGTAAGTGAGCATAAGCCAATAACGAAAGCGTCACTATCACAGTCGTCCTAATTCTATGCGGCGCTTACTACTGTAAAATAGCACTCCTTACTGAGAAGTTAGAGCTGTTGCATATAGTCGGCTCTCAACCCTCCTCTTTGTTCCCCCGTGGCTCGCGAAAACCAAAGAATGATAGCCCTATCAATATGTCTAAGGCTAAGTTGTAATTATTGCATACTGTAATGTACTCATAGACTGAAAGAGAGACAAAGATAGCCAGCAAGTCAAGTTAATCGGTATCATTAGCCTGAGTAGAACGATAGATGAGAAAAAAGTACGATACCAATGCGTGAATTCCCTGTCTGCAGAGGAAGAGTTTGGCGATACGTCCAAGCATTCTGGTTCCATGAATTTGCCCTTCTTTAAATTTGACCCAGTCCTCGTAAATTTGTTCGTGATTGAATTGAAGTATTGAGACGAAAATGTAGGACCTATCCGAAGGCTTTAATAGCAAATAAAATGGCTAGATTTTCCAACTCAAGAGAGCTACAACCAAGTTGATATAATTTGTTTGTTTGTTTGGGTTTTATGGCATGTAGGTTATTTTATGCCAAATCCATTTTTATACAAATGAACAGTTCTATTTCAAACAATCTAGTTTAGCATAAGTGCACAGTTTAATTGTCAAAAACATTTCAATTTCAAGCTATTCAGTTAAGTCAAGCGGTTCTAATTCAAACAAATCAGTTTAGAATAAGTATAGTTTTTGTCCACACACAGTTAAATGTCAAAACAATTCAATTTCAATAATTCAGCTTAGTACACAGTTTAGTTCTATTTGATCCATAGATAGGACCCTATCTGGTGCTACCACTCCGGGTCACAGTGGATCTAGGAACAATGGCAGTGAAGGAGTGCTCTTCATTTCCCAAAACTTCAGTATTACAGGAACCTCACCATCAGATTGTTTAGTGTTATATCCAGGACACTCCTTAGAGGGTCTGACTCTTCTGCAGAGAAGCAGTTGGTGTATTCTACAGCTTCAGCCGACTGAGTAAGATATAACTTGGTTAAATTATAAGTTTAAGAATACAGGCAAGAAAAGAAAAGTGGATGTTTAGAATACCACACTTATAACGAGCAAGAAAAAAATTGCCATTTTCTTTTCGAGCGAGCAAGCAAAAAATTAAAAATTTGTTGACTATATTATCGAGTTATGTCATAAAGCTTCAAAATACAGATTTAGAGACCTTTCCAATTGATTAATTAAAGACATTTTGATATATGGCATCTCAAGATTGAAGGAATGATTACTCAGATAATCAAACTTGGAACTAGATAAAGCCATTCAAGCAGAATACACTGCTGAAGCAATTAAGTGAAAATATATTAGCTGCAATGGCAGAAATTCAAGAGAGCACATTTTAACTTGAAAACATTCGCAAAGTGGCACTGAAAAAGAAAGCAAATCATGTAAATTTTGCAGTGCTAGTCACCCTAAGAGCATATCCAGGTTGTGAAGTTAGGGAGAGCGGGTAAATAAAAAAGCCACTAAGGTATATATAAAAAATAAAATCAATTATTTTTACTTTTACTAAAAATCAAAAAGAAGATAGTTTTCAAGTGAATGCATAATTGTTATGATAAAACTAACATGTTACAGTTTCAGGCATTTTTATTTATTTGTGCAGCTATGTTGTCAAAATCGACTTAATATGTTGTAAAAGTGGCTCTAGAGGTGAATATCTCTCTAGAAAGAAAATTAGCTTTTAAAATCCTTTTTTATTTTTCATTTTTGCTTTTTATTCCATTGCTTGAATATAGACGTTTGACAGGTCAGAAATATGAGGCAACTCTCTTAGCCATAATACAAAGCATACTTATTTTCTCATTATGAATGAATTGCAATCTGAAAGTTGTGTAATTTTTATCAGATAAGTTAAAATTGTTGAAAAGAAACCACTTTCAAAGAATGTACTCAAGCTACACCACTGATTTCTAACTTCTGTCCACGGATGTTTTAGCAATAGTGTCATGAGGTATTTTTATTCTACACGTTTGCATTTAAAATCAAAAACTCAAGGAAGATACAATTTTGAAGATAATTTTTATGATAAAATTAATACATTACTGTTTCAGGCATTTTTATTAACACATGTCACTTGAGCAATTCAGTATAGTCTAATAGTTAGCTAGTTATTCTTGCTGAACAAGTGTGACTGAATAGTGAGCTTGATTCTCACTTTGTTCCCGATATTTGTGCCACATTTAAGCTACGCATAGTTTTTAAAGGTGTCTCACATGGTATCACAATTTGTGAACTTGGCTAGCATACCATTGTTAGTGAATTTAATTCTCAATGATTACTTCATATTTCTGGCCATGTGTCACACTAAATTAATCTTAGTCACTTGGTTAAAAATGCCTAAATTTGATGTTTTCATAATAATGTCATTAGGTATTTTTGTTCTACATTTTCATTTTGTACTTAAAATCAAAAAAGAAAATAGTCTTAAGAGAAATACATAATTGATGAAATTAACATGTGCTGTTGGGTGTTTTTATTGACTTGTCACAATGCCAAAAGTGCCAAGATTTGACGTTTGATATGTATATAAATTTTTCATATCTAATGATACAATAAAATGTTTATGTCTAATGATAAAATAGTGTCATTAGATTTAAAATTTTAACATACCTGGGATTGTGATGAGCATTGGATTAAAGACAATCAATGCTATAAGCACAGCCCCAAAATGTTCTCTTATTCCTCCCCTGATAACAACTGATTGTAAACTTACTTTTAATTTAGTAACACAATACTATAGAAGAATCCACATACCTTAAACAGACAGATTTTATTTATACAGCAAGAGAATGAGTGTGAGGAAACAAACATTCTTAAACATGTCAAAATAAAATTATCCATTGGGCAAACTGTCTCTATAATAATAATAATAATAATAATAGGAACCAAAGTAGGAACAGTCATCCGTTTCCAAAAGTCTATCACAGAGGTTAGTAATATTGTTCTGCTAAACTTTTCATTTAAAAAATGCATATTTGATTTTTTATTCAACGTTCTGTAGTAAAAATCTTTGCTGTATATTATGTACCTTAAATGAAGAACCAATTTACTAATAAGCTGACAATAATTCTTAAAGGAAAAGTTTCAATGTTGGATCGCGAAATTCTATTTTAGTAAAAATATAGAACCATAACATGTGATAGTGCCAATTTTCAGAAGACTGGTTTGAAAACAAATACAAGTAAGGTAGGAACTGAAATAGAACGGGAAGGAAAACTCTTTTGATATGATAGTCTTGGACTTTAACTAAGTTAAAACTTAACGGGAAATAGTTTCTTTTTTTTTTTGTGGGCCGCTGTTCATGTACCGTCATCATAGCTGTTCTTGGTCACATCTGTGTCAGGCGTGCAGATCATAAACAACCCCTGGGTCTGGTATAGCCACATTATACCATCCATGATAAAAATGTCAAATCACAATATTACACGACGTGGGACCCGGGCAACAGGCCTGGGTGTCATGATCGGCAGGTGCTCTCCTGATAGCCAACATCGGAGACCCGATCGTCATCCTACGAATGTTGGCTGCTCTTTTTTTCAGGTACATAAACGACGACGTCAGTAACCACAACGATCAGAGACCTCAACGCAAAACATGGACTAGGGAAGAGAATCATCTTGCACTACAATGGTATTTTAGGAGCAACCCTTCACAAAGAGGATACAGGAAAAGAATGATAGAGATCAGGCAAGAATGTTCGACATTTCAGACGACTAGCCAAAGGCTAGCCAATCAAGTTAGAACAATAGTTAAGAAGGGCTGTTTTTCTGACCTTGAATTACTAGAAATCCAAAAAACACATAAACAAACCTATAACACAGCACCAGATAAATCAAGTGATGTCAAACAAAAACAATCCAACGAAAAAGAACTGCAAACTTCGGCAAATGAAAACACCACACTCCCAAACGATATACTACCAAGCAACCAGGAAGAAACACTATAACAAGAACAAAAGGTAAATCTAGAAAATGTAAAAAGAATCATGAGTTGGGAAAAGATTATTCTACCTTCATTAAGAAACATAGAATGGAAAACACTCAAGATAACAACGAATAAAATAAATCACATACTACCTTACATACCGACGAACAATGTAACCGAGTTAAATGAACAGGTGCAAAATTAGTTTGTGAGAAAATTGGGATCCCCTCAAAAAGCACGAAGAAACAGTCAAAACCGGGAAGGGAAATTCGACTGGAAACGCAAATAAAAAAAAAATATGAAAACAACTCGGAATGACAAAAAAGAGAGGCGCGAAAAAGAAACAGGCATGACAAAAAAGAGAAGCGGGAAAAAGAAACAGGCAACACAGGAAAAAACATAACAGTACAACTTGAGGAAATAAACCAGAAAATGCTGGCGAAAGAAGGAAGATTAAAGAGATAGCGACAAAGGGTAAAACAATACAGACAAAACAGGACTTTCCAAAACAACGAAAGAAAATTCTATCAACAATTGGGAGGGAGTAACACAAAAATATACCAACAACCGGATACAAAAGAAACCGAACGATTTTGGACAAAAATATGGCAACCAAAAAACATAACGAAAATGCTGAATGGATAAACAACATTACGAGAGAACTAGACGGACTTGAAGAAGGCCCCAAAACGGAAATACACATCGACTTACTCAAAACAACACTGAAAAGAATATCAAACTGGAAAACGCCAGGCATGATGGAATACATGGCTTCTGGTTCAAGAAATCCACCCCCATTCACGGCAGACTTAGCACTAGAAATGAACAGATGCCTACAAGGCGCGCAAGTACCTTAATGGATGACCAAAGGAAAGACTACATTAATCCAAAAGGATCCAAGCAAAGGAACTGCTCCAAACAATTACAGACCAATAACCTGCCGACAAATGATGTGGAAAATATTAACAACACAAATAAGGGAAAAGATTTACTACTCGCTAACAAGCCGCGGATTGTTCCCTGGCGAACAGAAAGGATGCCGCAAAGTATCCAGAGGCACAGCAGAATTACTCTACATAGATCAACACATCCTATATGAGAGCAAGACAAGACGGAAAAATCTATCTATGGCCTGGATTGACTACAAAAAGGCATATGATATGGTTCCACACTGTCTCAAAATGTACAAAATATCACATGAAGTCATAAACTTCATCGAAAAGACCATGCAAATCTGGAGAGTGGAACTGACAGCAGGAGGAAGAATCTAGGCTGAAACAAAAATCCAAAGAGGGATTTTCCAAAGAGATGCGCTGTCACCCTTACTATTCATAATAGCCATGATGCCACTTAACCGCATACTCAGGAAATGCACAGCCGGATACAAACTCAGCAGATCGCAAGAGAAGAACAATCACCTAATGTACGTGGATGGCATTAAACTATTTGCAAAAAATGAAAAAGAACTGGAAACTCTCATACACGCCGTTAGAATATACAGTCAGGACATAGGAATGGAATTTGGCATTGAAAAATGTGCCATGCTCGTCATGAAAAGTGGCAAACGACATATGACTGACGGAATGGAACTACCAAATCACGACAAAATTAGAACGCTCGGAGAAGAGGAAACCTACAAATACTTGGGTATCTTGGAGGCTGACACCATCAAACAAGAGGAAATGAAAGATAAGATCCGGAAAGAATATCTCAGGAGAACTAAAAAACTACTCGAGACAAAACTCTCCAGCAGAAACCTCATCAAAGGAATAAATACCTGAGCTGTGCCCCTCATTAGATATTCGGGACTCTTCCTCAAGTGGACCAGAGATGAACAAAAACAAATAGATCAAAGAACAAGAAAACTAATGCCCATGCATAAGGCATTACATCCCAGAGACGACGTTGACAGACTATATGTACCAAGAAAAGAGGGAGGAAGAGGACTCGCCAGCATCGAAGACAGCGATGACGCATCGATACAACGGCTCGAAGACTACAGAGAAAAACACGAACAAGGACTAATTACAGCCATCAGAAACGATACGGACAACACGATAGACGATAGAATGACAACAACTAGGAAACAAAAATGGGAGAAAAACAACTCTACGGCCGCTTTAAACGACTAATAAACATCTCACACCAGAAAACCTGGACCTGGTTAAGAAAAGGAAACCTTAAGAGAGAAACGGAATCTCTCCTAATTGCAGCACATGACAACGCCATAAAGACCAATCATATCAAAGCGAGAATAGATAAGACGCAACAAAACAGTAAATGTAGGCTATGCGGTGACAGAGACGAAACGATCAATCACATATTAAGCGAATGCAGCAAATTAGCACAGAAGGAGTATAAGGCGAGACACGACTGGGTCGGCAAGGTGATCCACTGGGAAATGTGCCAGAAATTTAAATTTGACCATACTAACAAATGGTATATGCACAACCCAGCACCTGTCCGAGAAAATGACACGCATAAACTCCTATGGGACTTTAACATACAAACGGATCACCTAATCCCGGCTAGAAGACCAGACCTTATAATAATCAACAAAAAAAAGAGAATTTGCAAAATTGTCGACTTTGCTCTCCCGGCGGACCACAGAATAAATCTGAAGGAATGTGAAAAGAAGGATAAGTACTTCGACCTTGCTTGAGAATTGAAAAAGCTATGGAACATGAAAGTAACGATTGTGCCAATTGTGATTGGTGCTTTAGGCACAATAACTAAATGATTATTAAAAGGTTTGGAGGACTTGGAAGTTGGTGGACGGGTAGAGACTATCCAAATGACAGCATTGCTGAGATCGGCCAGAATCCTGAGACGAGTCCTGGAGACCTGAGGAAACTTGCTGTCACTCAGACTCCAGTGAAAAACCATCAGCTAACACTGATGTGAAAAACTCTAAAGGGGTAAATAATAATAATAAAGTTATATGGTATTTATTGTTTTAAAATAATTTAAGAAATAGTTTAAAAAAATAAAGTGGGATAAATATTTTCATCATCTTTATGGCATTTTTACATTTGCTTATTAGGTTTTACCGCATATATGATCTGGTTGCTACAAGGCATATCTTCGGAAGAAAAAAAAAGCTGTGGTGCTATTTTCTATTTTGATACTCTAAGCAGGGGATTATTTTGCTTCAAAATTGTAACATGCTGCTCGTGATATACTGATAAAAATAATTGGATTCAATTTTTATCACAAGTGGGAACAAGCAAATTAATAAAATTGTTGAAAAGGTACAATTCTTCGGGAGCGATTGCTATCCCTGTTCCTCCCACAAGAACAACTGTCCAGAATTTTACAAGATATGTACTAAATGCAAAAAAAAAGACACTACTCAAAAATATGCCAATCTAAAAGTTCAGTACAAAAAATAAAAATCTCTTCTGACAATAATTCTCCTTTTGGACACTATCTCAGTGATTATTGATTCCAGCAAAAAATGAATAAATGGAATACATACAGGGTATAAACAATAAAAACAACAAAGATTCAGAACATTGAACAGTAAAAATAAAACTCAACCCCGCAGAAATAAAGTTTAAATTTGACTTAAATGCAAAAGTTTTACCTAAAAATATCTACGTGAATCTTTTTCCCCAACTCAAACTGGAAAATACTTGGAAACTGACAAACACCAGATACAAGACTCAAATCAAATATTCCTAAAACGTTTGAAAAATACCAATGCAAAATTCAGTACTTGCTTTCCTGTGTCAAGGTCCTGAAAAGTTACCAAATGAGACAAACACTTGAGGGAATCTGAAAAGTACAACAGTCAAAATATTAAAGACAAGAGAAAAATTGATCAAAAGAATCAGAGTAGTAACAACACATCATCTCAGAACTTTTTAAAAAATTATAACATAGTTCTGTTTATTACTCTTCATGCCTTATAGTATTGTTGTATAGCCACATAATACATATGAATGCAGAATCATAACGACGACACAATAAAGACGAGCGACACAGTTCTTTAGAAAAATATACCTCTCACTTTATTTGAAAGGGTTCGAAAGGGTTACTAAAGGTTTTACTGTGTGAGAGGTGAGTTGCAGGCTGAACAGAACTGCAACATATTGACCCCCACTCTTATGGCCATAACAGCGTTTCTTTCTCGTTCTCCTGGGCTGCTCAACCGGGGGCCTGGGGGCCCAGCCTCTCTGGGACATGGTCCTCATTCCAGCATCTTCTCTCCAACTGCAATTGCTCAATCGGGGGCCTGAGGGCCCCCTCTGCTGGGTGTTGGTTCTCTCTACCGCAACTTATCTCCAACCTATTTGAACTTCCTGTAGCCGGAGTTATATAATAATTTGATGCCCACTCTTCTTCCTGCGAGCGTCACAATTTCGCACTCAATTCAACCCCTCGACAGTCAAGGTATTCTGATATTCCTCGACCTGATATTCCTCGACCGGATATTCCTCGACCTGATATTCCTCGACCTGATATTCCTCGACCGGATGCTCCTGTTATTTACACTGGTGCATTTCCTATTTTGACAGCTTGGCCGGGTCGGAGGTCAATATACAACAGTATGCTACATATTTTAATGTCAACACTGGATTAGATGGTTGATTATTTTTATGAATTTTGAGTTTAGTTAGTTGGTTATATATATATATATATATATATATATATATATATATATATGTAAAAAAATTTCATTGTACGTCCCAAGAGAGAAAGAAATATTTTTAAATGAATAGGTCCACAAAGAGATTTGTATTTTTTAAAGATTTATTTATTGATTTCGTTCTTACATACGTGTATATTTCCAGCTTATATATATATATATATATACTTGGAGTCTTTTCGCAACGCTTTTGATAGATCATGTAGTCTGTTGTTCATTTTACCTGAAGTCTTATATGTTTTTCTACCGGTAAGAGTATTTAATACTTTAAACCCATAAACCTGATACGAAAAGCAAATACGAAAATCTTTAAAAAAGAGCTGGAAAAGGAAGGGTACAGCGTGATCGTGAAATCTGTAGAAATAGGAGCACGAGGTTTCGTAGCAGGCACCCTGTACCAATTTGAGTCAAATTGGAATCAAAGGGCGTAATAGAGCAAAATGTATAAAAAGCCTCATAGAAATAACGGAAAATAGTTCCATGTGAATATGAAACAAAAGAAATATTCCGTGGAACAATTTAAAATGAATTTCTTAAACCGACTCTCGATCGCAAATGCGTAACGAGATTCACGTAATATTCTCATAACTCACGCAGTTATTTTTCAAATCACATTTCGCCGTTACACTTCTGAATCAACATTTAAGCTAAGCTTAGTAAATAACTAATAGGGCCTCAGTAATATATATATATCTATATTCAGTGAGAGAGGCCGATGTGCAAATAAAACCGTTGAGAGGAAGGCTCCGAAACGGTGTACATTCTCTCTTGATGACCCTAATACGATTTTTCAAAGAAAAGGATTAAGGTTAAAACTGTCATTCAAGGAAGAAAATCCCATTATGTAGAGTCACACTTTAGGGAGTATCAATTACTTATCAAGTAATTTCCTTCTTATTGATATTTTGAATTAAGTGTTATTTTACAAGCATTTCACACCCAGGAAGATCTCATCACATATTAATAAAAAAACAGTGTAATA
Organism: Sepioteuthis lessoniana; assembly: GCA_963585895.1. Classification (NCBI taxonomy): domain Eukaryota; kingdom Metazoa; phylum Mollusca; class Cephalopoda; order Myopsida; family Loliginidae; genus Sepioteuthis; species Sepioteuthis lessoniana. Next base: position 252,622 of record CAUZXS010002865.1, on the reverse strand, counting down.
TAGCATTTCTTTTCAAAAAAATAAGTTGGTGACCGCAGTCGAGGGTAACGTGAAGGCTCCTTTTTCAATAGCTACTACAACGAGGTGAAGAAAAGGGCGCTACTCCTTTCCTTGGATTGCTCCTCTATGCCCTTGATACATACCTTATAAAGCTGAGAGTTAAGCAAGGAAGCATCAAGTACCATTTTTAGAGTCTTTGGTATGACTCGACCTGGGCGTGAACCCAGGTCTCCCGGACCATTAGCGAACACTCTACTCATTAGACCAATGGTCCGGTTCATGAAAAATAAAATAGCTTTATACAAAGATGTCTGCACTCTAGAATTTTGTGTTCAATTTTTTCTGAATTTTGTGGATTCTGCAAAAGATTAAATGAGAGTCAAAGAGTAAAAAATTAGAAATTCTTTGAACTCTTGTTAGAATTGCTTTATTCTCACTTTGCTAATGTTAACAAATTATTATATTATATTACTTGTACTGACAAAATATAATGTTAAAGTAATATATATATAATATAAAAGTAATTTTGCAATTGCATTGTAGAAACTTTATATTACTCTGCATTTTTTGCTTATCTTTAGTCCGACTTAAATAAATAAAACTAAAAGCCAAATTAAGTATAGGTAACAATATACTTTATTTCCTCATGAATAATAATAATAATAATCAAGGGAATAGCAAGTGGAGAAAGAGATGAAACAGTTAATCACATTATAAGTGAATGCAGCAAGTTAGCATAAAGGAGTACAAAACTAAGCATGACTGAGTGGGTAAGGCGATCCACTTGGATTAGTGTAAGAAATTAAGATTTGACCATATTGCCAAATGGTATATACACACACCAGAATCCATGCTAAAAAATGAGTTTGATTGTGGATTAGCCTATTATACTTTTCTTTATCAGTAGGTAAACTGATCCATGACTAAAAAGGCTGGCTAGACTGAAAAAAGAAGTGTTCGAGGACCTCGTCCACTCAAATGGAGTCCGATGTCGGTATTTCTGTTGAAGAAGCTATGCCATATGTGACATCCTTCTTCCCACCGAAGAACAGGCCGTAAAATTGGCCCAAATAAATATCGTCACCCAGTTCTTCCGGTTACAATCTGAATACATGGGTACCCGGAGAACAAAGGTGACGGTCTGTAATGTCCCCATGACCTGCTTGGACACATTTTGGGGTCCTTAAATTCTAATAGAAACGTCAAGGTGGTTACTTCTCTACGGGCAACTCCAGTGCTGCCAATGGGAACTATTCCTTCCTCCTTTACCTCAAGAGGGACGACACAATTTCCTTCAGGAACCGGCAGATGATGGTCGTCGTTGAGGTCAGACGGCTGTGAGGAGCCAGGAGCTGCTCAAAAAGAACCATGTAGGGTCTATTGTAACGTATTCTTTGCTGTACAAGAAAGAACAAAAATACACCGTAGTAAATCACAATACACAGTTTATTGTTCAACTCCTTGCAATGCCAAGCTTGCTCAATATATTTATCATGCACCTCACCAAACGAGCGAGTGAGGCGCAAAGCCTTTTAAAGGTGGATCCGAGCGCAAGACCGTACCCCAGACACGCCCGGCATTAACAAAAATGCTTCAGGCCCCGTCGGCAATCTCCTAAAAAGGGCGCCTCAGTTACCTGGTAATAAACCCAGTTCCTCCAGAAAGAGTTAGAGCCTGGGGGACGGCCTCTGACGTTCAGATGAGCCAGTCTCAGCGCACGTGACATGGATACCGGCTTTCCGCAATCCATGTCAGGCTGCCTTGACCGACATACGAGGATCATTAAATAAGTTTCGTATGGGCACTGTTATTGATAGTACACTCACGAAACTCTAGTCCCCTTCGAAGTAATCTCCTCCGGCTGCAATGCACTTGTACCGTCCCAACAACTTCTGGAACGTCTTATGAAAGTCCTCTTGTATGTGTGTGTCAATGACCATCGTCACAGCCTCTTTCATCTCCTCAATTGTCGCATAACGACAGCCTCTGAGCTTAGGGAATAATTAAAAGTCACAGGGAGCAAGGTCTCAACTATAGGGAGGCTGGGGAAGTGTCTTGATGCCCATCTTGGTCAAATAGTCTGTGACATCGATGGAGTTGTGGACTGGTGCATTGTCCTGGTGGAAATGCCACTGACCCGATTTGAAGAGTGCTGGCCTCTTCCGACGGAATCTCTTCCTGAACTCCCTCAAAACCTCAATATAGTAACCCTAACCCTTTGGCCAATCAACTCTGGTGTATTGACTTCCTTACTCCTCCCACACCTCTCATCGTCCCTTACAGGCTTCCTTGAATCTGCCTTCCTTGAATCTCTTATGCCACTCAAAAACTGAAGCTCGATTCATGCAAGATGCTCCAAAAGCAGTCTGAAGCATTCCATACGTTTCTGTGGCATTTTTTCCAAGTTTAAAACAGAATTTTATTGCATATCGTTCTTCTAAAGTGTCCTCACGTCCAAATTGCATTTTTGGAATTCACCAGCTGTGACAATCAGGCTTTAGTAGGGTGTATTCCAATTGCTGCTGTAGCTGTTCATTCGAACCTGAAATCATAAAAATTGGTCAGTCATCTCATAAGATGTATAGCAATAACATACTGGATTTTCAAGAGTCTACAACAATTTTAGATACCTGTACAAAAAATTCTGGAAACTTATTGAAGGCACCACGTAGCGAGACCCCGCAATCAAGCCATACGAACTGATCCGTACAGCGAAAAACATAGCCAGCGAGTGCCTCGAATCGCAAGGCTGGCTCGCGTTATCCGATACGCTTGTATTCGGGAGCCCAAACATAGAGAGCAGTTCTCTAAGTATTCCAATGGCACCACTTGCTGTAGCTCTACTGCGCTTTATAACCTCTGGCCACTTCGAAAAACTATCCACTATCTCTAGGTAGTACCATCTCTTTTTTTTGGGGGGGGCTGCATAGACAGGACAATGGTTTATTAGTTTTTGGCCTGAATTGTATTATTACTGCTGGCAATTTTCAAGACAAGGCACAGCCTTGGCAAGAATTCACTAGGTCCTCAATCTCCCAATCTATCCCTGGCCACGCATTAGCGCTTTCATATGCGATACCCCCGGATGACCAGCATGAAATTTTTTTCGTACCCTGTTCTGTTATGATTCTAAAATCACACTTCATTCGGCATACATTAAACAATCATCACATACTGAAAATGCCTTTTTATTTTCATTTCCTTTTTTTTTCTCACTTCTCAGATCTTCTTTTATTTTTCTAACCCCCTCGTCTTTATGCGATTCCTTTCGAATATCATCTCACATGATTGGTAATGCTCTCATTGTGTTCTATAAGACATATCTTATTTCTCTCTCTAACTTTAATGATGCAATTACTGTATCCTCTAGTGATCCTTGAAATCTTGTAATTAGCCTTGAAAAACTGGCAGCATGCCCCATTTTCTCTTATGGTAAATATTCAATATTGAAATCATACCCCAGCAATATCGTAATTGCATCATTAAAGTCAGAGGGAGAAATAAGATATGTCTTATTGAACACAATGAGACCATTACCAATCATGTGAGATGATGTGGCAGTGTCCGTCGGAGCTGGCATGTATTCTAAAGCTATTATTTTTCTGGGGTCTGGTCTGCGGGTATTCTTATTAGTAATCTGTCCCAAATATTTGATTCCTGGTATAAACAATTCACACTTTTTCATCCATTTTTCATCCGTTCGAATACACTTACTAAATGTTCTTTATGTTCCTTCACGTTTTTACTTCGAACCAGGATATCATCTAAGTATACAACTGTAAAATCAAGTCCTGCCAACATGGTATCTATGATTTGTTGGAAGATGGCGAGGGTGAACTTTACACCAAACGATAGTTTGCGAAAGCGAAACAAACCTTTATGTGTGTCAATAGTCAGAAATTACTTACTTTCTTCCTCCACTTCCGTTTGAAGGTATGAGTCTCTCTCTGAGAAAATATTCCCTCTAATTCTGCAAAAGCCTCTTCAGGGAGAGGATACTTGTAGTCTTGTATGGCATCATTTGATCACGTTGAAAAGTCTGCACATAGCCGTAACTTTCCAGAATTTTTCTTTACAATTACAATGGGCGAGAGTTCAACCGGAGAAATGACTCCAGGATTTTATAGTCTGTCCTGTTTTTTGTTTACTGCCTCAATAGCAACAAAAAGGTCTTTTGAGTCTAAAAATCGGGTTTGCTTTGTCTCTTACATGCAAAGACGCCTTTGCTTTAGTGCATACTCCCAATTCCCTATTAAATAAATCTTGGAACTTTCTTTTTTAAAACCCCAATATTCTTATCGGCAAATTTTACTGACTGATTTATGGAATTAATTGATTAATCCCATAAGTCAAAAAATTGTAACCAGTCCCACCCCCAATAAATTCAAAGACAGTTCTTGAACAGTGTAGGCTTTTACTTTACCAGTTTTGCCTCGAAAGGAGACGTCGCAATTTTTTACGCTTTCTATTTTGTTTTGAACCAGAAGCACCATGAGCCTCACGATAATTCTTTTCTATTTTAGATGCACTCATTTTTTCCAGGCTTCTTTTAAAATTATCTTTAAGTCTGATCCAGTGTTTTCTGGTTTTCTGTTTATATATACTTGCACAAATTTCCTGTTTGACATACTTTTTCTTTCTCTGAATGCGAATATAGCCTTCACCGGCTCATTCTCTGTGATATACTTGTAATTTCTCCTATCATGACATACTTTCAGAATTTTATTTGTGTGTCCGTACCTTTTACAGCAAAAACATTTCTTATTCTTAAATGAACAGTTCATTCGGAAATGCAGGCCACCACATCCGTAACTAGTGTTACATATTGACCTTTGACAGGCCGGTTAGTGTGGATTTTAAAAACAGGCTATGCAGCTGTGTCTTAAGATAAACAAAGGACGGCGGAAATGCCGCGTGAATTGTGTGGAAAGAATTCAGGTGGGCCGCGGGAGTGAATGTGTAGACGTACAGAAAATATATAATGACGGAAGTTTTCAACCTCATTGTTCAGTTGTCAGAGTAGACAAGTCACGCCGTCTGGGCGTTAGCCTGGAGAGGGGTGCAAGTGGTTTCCGGATTGAGAACCAGCTCTGTATCAGTCTTCCATGAAAGAAGAACGAAGAAGCAAGGCTCCCTGGAGATGTATCGTAACTTGGTGTAAATTTGAAGATATCATGCAAATCTCAGCGATCCCTTATTAGTTCTCAGTTTACCCCCCTCTCAACATTTTCGACGTTTCGTAGTAAATAAGCAAGAAGCTTATATTTTTATAAATAAATTTTAGAGGGGGAGTTAGCGGTTATTTTCTGTACTGCACTTCGGATTCTTCTATTTGGGCCTAATCATGTTTTCGACTTATAATCCTCTGGTAGTCTTCAGATATAGATTGTAGGGTTATATCAAGGTCCTGTTCCAGTTTTCCAACATTTTTGTTTGCATTTTTTATCCCAAGGTGACTTCAGACCTAACACAAAGATTGGGCATTTAAACTGGTCTTCTGTTAACGTTTTCAATTCACATCTTGATTTCTATTCACATTCTTGATTTACTATTCTAGCATATGTGGAAAAGTAATCTTGTGCGTTCTTATCTAGATTTAGAACTTGATACCTTGTGTGAAAGATAAACACTTTTTCCCCAAATATTGTTGTTAAAATTTTCACTGTACCTTCGAACGATATTTCCTACGGTCGACGAGGTAGAATGTAATTACAGTATTTTTGATTTTGAACTGTTCCTAGCTTCCTCAGTAGGAGTCTGACATTCTTTTCATCTAACCACTTTACGCATTCTTTCTCGAACATATCCTGAAAACGTCGAAAATATGGCTCAAGTCTATCTTGCACGTCATACTTGAATTCCGATATCGACTCAGCGATGAATTCCGGTTTGAACAGAAAATCTCCAAAGCTCCAAAGTATTCCCGTTTTTCCTCAAGTAACAATTCCGACAATCGTGATTCTTGCTGGAGCTGTTGGAGTTGTAACTATTGCTGTCGTTGCTGTTGTTGAAGTGCTAGTTTCAATTCCTCCATTTTGGTGAAATGTCGATAATAAAAAAAATTCTCCTTTTAACTAAGACAGAAGTTCTTAGTATCCTATCGCCACTGTCGTAATGAGTTCTTCGCGGTACAAGAAAGAACAATACACCGCAGTAAATCATAGTACATATTTTATTGCTCAACTTCAAGCTGTGCCGAGCTGGCTTGGTATTAGTGGAGTGCCCCACCAAACGCGCAAGGGCGGCACAAGGCTTTTTTAAGGTGTGTCCGGGCGCAGGGCCGTAGCCCAGACACGCCCGGCATTCCCAAAAATGCCTCAGGCTCCATCGACATTCCCCTAAAAAGGGTGCCTCAGTCACCAATCGATAAACCTAGCCTCTCTGAGGATGATTAGAGCCTAGAGGGACAGCGCCTTGAGGCTCGAGAAGTATGACGTGTGACGCGAATGATGGGCTTCCCTGGCACCCTCGTCAGGCGGCCTTGACCAACGAACCAGAGACACACACGAGCCGAACCAGAACAACACGATCGGTAAGTATGTGCTGGCTCACTGCCGAACGTGGTAATTTCCATTTTATATTAAGAGTGGACGAGTTCACCTCAATAGGGTCCTAAAGATAGATCCCAGACATCTGCTGGACCAACAATATCACCTCTTGGAGAGCCCTGGAAGATTTCAAATAAGGAAGAGGGGTGGACTGAGGTAGCCCGAAAAGGACAAAAGGCTTTCCAAGTCGCCAAAATGTATGAGGCGGCATCAATCTCCCCTCATAAAATCCCCAGGCCAACGGGTCGGAAGCTGGATACTTACTCTGCAAAGGCTGTCTCTCTCCACAAGAAAATAAAAAAACGAACGGACCGAGGAAGCCAACGAAAAAAAAATGAGAAGCCACTTCCACAGAGATTAGCTCCCTTCGAAAAACCAAAAATAAAAAGGGACGAGCAGAGGAGGCTGAAGAAAGCCAGGAGCCTTTATCCTTCGAGGTCGTCCTTGTGGAAGATTCGGAACCGGAGGTCCCGTCCTCCCCCACCCCAGAAAATCCAAGAGAAAAAAGAAAAGAGCAGAAATCAACAGAGTAGATGGACATCGTGCCAAGAATCTATGCAAGCAACTGGATCACCAGTCCTCCTCTTCACAGGAAAACATTGAAAACACCTCAAGCAAATACATCTCTACCTAATCTCTCCACCCAAAACGTGTCCAGCCTCAAATCTCTCATTTACCTTCCCCGCCCATTCTCTCTTGAAGTTTTCCCTGCTCTCTGTCAGAGAAGAGGAAGAAAAAAAGAAATCTCCGGAGTCATCCCGGCAAGGGCCAGGTTGGCATCAACGGAGGGACATGGTCGTGAAGGACATATTTCGAAGGAACTATTTGGAGTGACTTTATGCTCTGCAGAGGCCCTAGAGCCCAAATTTGATTTCCAGCATAGGAAATAATTAAAGCCACTCCTTAACCTTCAGAAAGTGGATGGAGAATTTGTTATAAATTCATAGAATTTTAGAGGTGCAACCATAGTGACCAAGGCCGATCTGGGTGTAGGGTTGGCGGAGTTGGAGCACCCCTTTTTGAAAAAATGCAGTTTTTCTTTACAGGGCACTTAAATTGAGGTTCTCGCTGGAGGTTGGAGGACTGTTCAGAGATCGCCGATAATCACTGAGCTCAGAACCGGTTCTCTGAGACACGCCGTCGGCATCCTTACCTTCGAGGATTTACCGACCGTTGTTGACAGTGAAGTAAAAGATGACTTTAAATCTTGCCAGTTTGAATGTGAGGAGACTGAGGGATCCAAGCCAGTGTGTGCGCTTTCTTGGTGAACTCTCGAACCTCTGTGTGGATGTCGCCGCGGTACACGAGACTCACTTCACTTGCGCAGAGGACTGTCGAGTACTGAGGGACGACTTTGTCCTCCTTTCAGCATTTGGCAACCGCTGCAACGCTAGTTGGCTGCACCCTTAACGCGATTGTCAATCTTGTCTTTGCAGATGACCAGGGCTAGCTGATAGTGGCCGATGATGCCATTAAAAGTTTTGACTTCAGGGTGGTTGCGGTTTATATGCCCAATTTTGCTGGTGAGAAACTTTCAGTAGTTGGAGCCGTTCTTCGACGATCCGAAGCGGTAAATTCTTGATAGATAGCTAGAGTCGGGTAGGGGAATAGCGGGTCGGATAGGTGTGAAAGCAGCCTGATCAGCTTGATGGCCAAGTACGACTTAGTCGACAGATTTTAACTGGATTACTCAGGGAGGGAGATGTATTTGTGGGTACAAAGTTCGCTCTCTTTCCGTGGTAGATCATACCTGGACAGAGCGTTAGGAGAGCAGACATACAAGATCATTAAATAAGTTTCCAGACTTTTTCGTATGGGCACTTTTATTGATAGTACACACATGAAACTATAGTCCCCTTCGAAGTAATCTCCTCTGGCTGCAATGCACTTGTTGTACCGTCCCAACAACTTCTGCAAGGCCCCATGGAAGTCCTCTTGTGTGAGCGTGTCAATGACCTTCGTCACAGCCTCTTTCATCTCCTCAATTGTCTCAAAACGACAGCCTCTGAGCTTAGGGAATAACCAAAAGTCACAGGGAGCAAGGTCTCGACTATAGGGAGGCTGAGGAAGTGTCTTGATGCCCATCTTGGTCAAATAGTCTGTGACATCGATAGAGATTGGGTCAAGATGGAGGGTGATAAGCTTTTCTAGGCGGTGGTAATAGGGGATTCCCTACCAATAGATTTAGCTAAGTGGAACTCGAGCTCAAGGCTAGTAAGCGCTACCAGGGTCATGTAGTTAGGATTTAGCTAAAAAGGCTTCCCAACGAAGCTGGGAAAGGCAACGCGTTTGCGAGTGAGGAAGAACTGCGAAGTTTTCCCCATCGGTTTGTCGTCAAATCCCAGATGGGCACGTACTCCGGTCTAACCGGGAGATGCGTGAAGTCTTCCGTGTGCATTTTCGTGATAGCTTTGCTTGCTTTCTTGACCTCCCGGTTCAGGAGATTCACAACTATTTAGCTGATTTTCACCACCTTCAGGAGGCAGAAGCAGCTAGCTACGAGATGGTGGTTACAGAATGCGAAGTTCGTAATGCGTTGAAGCAGGTCGACCTCAACAAGTTGCCAGGACTGAACGATTTGCCTTTCGAAGTGTATTTGACTTGATTTGTTGGTTGGTTGGTTGGGTTTAACGGCATATCGACCTTTGTGGGTTATTTAATGCCAAATTCTATTTATATGTATATACGTTCAATCTAAGATTTCTAAACGAATACTTTTTCGGTAAATCTTTTTATAATCTGGATTTCATTTGTTTGCACACGATTAATCGGTTTCAATTCATGATTTTTGGTACAACCCTGTCTCACCCAAGAAGAACAGAATGTCATGTAGTTTGATGTTCTTAAAGTGTACTTGAGGATGTCGCACATGTTTGCATCTATTCTGACGGATGTGTTCATCCATTAATTTACATAGGGAAACATTCCTGGCAGCATTACCAAGAAAAAAGGTGCCATTCTTGACAGCATTATTGATGGCAAGCATGTCCGGCTGGAACTAGATTCATAACTCTGCTAAACACTGAGTTAAAGATTTTGGCTCGGATCTTGGCGAACCGCTGGCAGATTGATATCAGTAATGTGATCAGACCGGAGTAGAATTACGCTGTAAAGGGCAGATCGATCCAGAATGATCAGAGAGAAGACGACACTGAAGCAGAGCTGATCAGTCCAAGGCCTTCGATAGAGTGGACGGTTTTGGAGACCGCTGGATTCGAACCGGAGTCCCGAAAGTGGATTAGTATGCTGTACCATAACCCTGGAGTCCTTCGCGATCGAGCAGTCGGTCTAGAAGGGTTGCTCTCTGTACCTTCTTGTCCTCGCTTTAGAGCCTCTGCTTCGTAGACTTAGAGATGAGAGGGCAAATCTGGCCCTGCGTGGAGTCCACTTTGCCGGCTATCTTAAGACGAAAGTCTCTGCATACGCCGATGATATCACAATCTTTGTCCTGCCGTTCATTTATAGAGGCGAAGAAGAAAGCAATTGTAAGGTACGAACGGATAGTAGAAGCCAAAATCAATTTTGAAAAGACTGAAGGTCTGCGGTTGGGTGCCTGGAGGGGTGATGCTCCCCTAACAAGACTCTTCCGCTGGAGTGGCGGCCTCTTCCGCATCCTTCAGGCCCGGCCGCCAACTGGATCGAAATTGTTCGGAAGTACGGGCAAAAGTAGAAGCGCAGGTGGCTTCGAAAGCGTTTATCCTTAAAGATCAGAGCAGAGGCGTGTGACACATACATCTTATTCCGGTTGTGTGTACTTCTCCTGCATGAGAGTCCACGGTGAGCGCTGCAACAACCCCTCTCCACATTGCTATGGGAAGGTCGAAAATAGATGGTCTGTTGACAGATTTGCTGTCAGAGTCCTCGCAATGGGTGGTTGGAGATGCCCGATCTGGAGATCCATTGGTTCGCTGAAAGGTTGATTTTCATTAGTCGATCATTAGCGAATGATGCTGTGTGGGTAAGCAAGGTTGAGGAGGCATTTTCCGACCTGAAGTCCAGCCCCAAAACCGAAAGCCGTCGTAGGCTAAGGGGTGAAGCACCGTATCTTGTCAAGTGCCGTAAAGTCCTTCGCCAGTTTCCTGGGTCCGGTGACTTTTCAAGTTTTCGAAATTAACTATATCAGTTGTTAGTGGAGGTCTTCGTTTCGGATACGCTCGAGAAGCGGTTTGGCTTATCGCGAGAGGAGATTCGCTTCTAGTGAAGTTGGGTGCCAGGTTCGAGCTTCTTGAAAGTTTTTGCTCATCAGGCGACTTGCTCAGAATGCGTTACCCCTCGCTGACAGAACTTTCAAGGCGGGCTTGGCAGACTTGCCCGATTGCACTGCAGCAGAGGTTTAGAAGAAACAGCTGAGCACGCCTTCTACCACTGCGAGCGGGTTCACCCGTTTTGGAATCACGTCGGAGAGTAGACGGCCAACATCGATCACAAACAGTTAGTACTGCTCGACGTTGGTTACTGCTCGACGTTGGTTATTGACCTTCCATGAAAAGGTGAGAGACGTAATGTGTTTCTCACGACCCTAGCTGTGACCCGAATGATGATTTGGACGACGCAAAAGAAGAGATTGTATGACGGCGCAACGCTAGTCACCCTTCCCTCGTCTTTCTGTGCATGGCAATGACAGTCTCGGTCCTGGTAAGTCAACATCGTTTCCCTCCCTAACAAGTAAATCAACTTATCGTTTCTCTCTTTTAACCTAGTTTGCAGTATGGTGAATGACATAGGGCCCGCGTTGAAGCAGATCAGCTTCAACATATCGCCAGGGTTGGATGGTTTGCCCTACGAAGTGTACTTGATGTTATCGCACAAGTTTGTGCAAATTCTGATGGATATATTCAACCGCTGGTTTGCACAGAGAGCCATAGGGTTGCATTACCAAGAATGTGATCCCATCACTAAAGAAATCTGGCTGGCATGTTTGAAAGAATTTACATGACTACAGACTAAACACAAAGTTAAAGATTTTGGCTTGGGTCTTAGCGAACCGTTTGCAGATTGTCATCAGCGATCTGATCGGACCTGAGCAGGACTACGCTGCGAAGGGAAGATCGACTCAGAACAATTTGCGAGGTTATAGAGGGGGTTAAAAGATGACTCCGAAGCTGCACTGCAACTGGGTGGACTATCGGTTTTTGGCGACGGATTTGGAGACCGCCGGATTCGAACTGGAGTTCCGAAAATGGATTAATATGCTGTACCATAACCCCCCAGGCGGTGGTGCAGGTGAATGGGAAGCGTTCAGAAGCTTTCGCGATCGAGCGGTATATCCAGCAGGGTTGCCCCCTGTATCTTTTTCATGTCCTCGCTTTGGAGCCTCTGCTTCGTAGATTTAGGGATGAGTGGGCAAATCCGGCCCTGCGTGGATGAGTGGGCAAATCCGGCCCTTTGCTGGCTGTCCTTGGGCAAAAGTCTCTACATATGCCGATCTTATCACAATCTTTGTGTCCTGCCGTTTGGGCATAAAATGCCCAAACGGCTGTAAAGAAGGCTGTAAAGAAGACGGTCGTGTGGAAAGAAGAAATAGCAAGAGTAAAGATCAACTTTGATAAGAGTGAAGGTCTGCGGTTGGGTACCTGGAGAGGTGGCGTTCCTCTTCCTAGACCCTTATGCTGGAGTGACGGACCCGTCCGCAACCTCGAGGTGTGACTCGGGCCTGGCTTCCCACTAGAGCGGAAGTACAGGCCAAGGTAGAGGCACAGGTGGGTACCTGGCTTTATCCTTAAAGGGCAAGGGGGAGGTGTGTGCTGCGTACATCTTTGGAGCCACGTCGGGGAGTGGACGACCCGGATGGAACCCAAGCAACTCGTGCTATTCGACGTTGGTTATGTCGTGGACAATGTTGACCCTCCGTATAAAGGTGAGAAACGTGTGATGTTTCTTGTGATCCTAGCTGTGGCCAGAATGTTGATCTGGACGACGCGAAAGAAGGGATTGTATGATGGTGCAAACGTTTCTCATTGTCATCTGATTATGTTCTTTAGACATCTGCTAAGAGTCAAAATCAGATGCGATAGAAAATATTTAGACCGCATAACATTTGACCAAAGTTGGGTGAATGCAGCAAGCCTGGTTGTAAGAAAGTGGGAAACGTTGGAGTCATCCTTCCCTCCTCTTCCTGTGCGTAGCGATGAAGGTTCGGGACTTTCAGGACTCCATCCCCGGTAAGTTAATTTTGTTCCTTTTTCTTCTCTAGGTAGCTCTATCATTTGGCTCCACCATATAGTTTTTAGTCTCCAAGATCTTCCCCACCCCCACTTTTTTCTGAAGATTTTGGACCAACATTGCAATGATCCATTGCAATAATCCATGTGAAGTCCAGCCCCAAAACCGAAAGCCGTCGTAGGCTAAGGGGTGAAGCACCGTATCTTGTCAAGTGCCGTAAAGTCCTTCGCCAGTTTCCTGGGTCCGGTGACTTTTCAAGTTTTCGAAATTAACTATATCAGTTGTTAGTGGAGGTCTTCGTTTCGGATACGCTCGAGAAGCGGTTTGGCTTATTGCGAGAGGAGATTCGCTTCTAGTGAAGTTGGGTGCCAGGTTCGAGCTTCTTGAAAGTTTTTGCTCATCAGGCGATTTGCTCAGAATGCGTTACCCCTCGCTGACAGAACTTTCTGCCACGCTCCTCCCAGCGTTTCTTTTGTCCTATTAGCTTAGATCCTCCCCCAATGTAGGGATAGTCCGACTTGTTTTTGGTCCTCTCTGATACCGGACAACAGTTGGCTCTCTACATCTTAGACGAGAAGACAGGAAGGCAATCAAACGGGTTTTTTTCATTGTTCTCCAAAATTTTTCGGTTTTCTCCCATTCCCTTCGTTAACATTTTTCCATTGTAAATTAATACGGGTCCCTGAGAAATTATAGTCCAGCATGACCGCTTTCCATCCCCAAACAAAGCCATTGGGGCCTAAGGATCCCCCGATTTTGTATTTTTTTAATTTCTGGAATTAATTTCTAGAATCTAAAAAAATACAAAAATTTGATCAACAGTCAAATTTTTAAAATGATTTCCCGGGTTGAATCATTTCTTTGCTCAGATAAACGAGGGACACAGCAGCCAAAATGTTGTGTTTCAACTTACCACAATTAAGATGTGGAATGAGAAATGTGCTCAATTCAAAAAGTATGCAAGGTTTTAGGTCTTAAATTACAAAAACCAACTCACGAAAAGTTAACAAAATTATCCGAATGTTAATCGCTATAAAGTACAACTCTAACCAAATACAGTAAACTTTATCTCTACCCAGCCCAAGAATTTGTCTAGCAGTAACAGTCAGGCCTGGCAAAGGGGAAGAGAATGTATAAAAATAAAGGAGGTAAAAAAGGGGGAAGGGAAGCTAACTTTTGCTACCTGAAAGAGAAGCGTGTCTATATTTCTTTAAAACAAAAACAAGCAGTTCCCACAAAGTAATTTATTTCAAGAGAAATAAACTTTACAAAATCCGGCTTTGCATATTTTCCCTATGCTTGTGGAAAACATTGAATAAGGTTACAAAAATAACATACATTCAACTCATGACAATATTATAACCAAAAAAAGAAGGGTATAAAGAAATACAATGACTGACTTGCTCGAAGCCATGCCGTCAACCACCTACAGTCAGTTTAACTTTTGTTAATGATAAAATGCCATTCTTTGGTATTTTATGTCAAAGTTCATTTAGAAGCCAATTTTTAGGGTTTATTCTTCTCGGTATCTCCTCCTTGTGTAGAATCAACCTGGACAACCGTGTTCGTCTAGTTTCTTGAGTAGACTTGTTGAAAAGGAAGTTTACAATTTCTTTAAATGAATTTAGAGTAGACCACCGCTTCCTACTCTTAGATGAATACCTTTCTGTTTCAACTCGAATTTTCTTCTATTGATCCTACTGAGATTTTTACCACATCTTCCCACCCGGCCAACAGCTTCCTCTGTCGGAAAAAGCCCAATAATACCGCCTCCAGACCTTAGAATCAACTTTCTTTTGAAGGGGTCAGCATACCAAAACCATAAATAGCCTGCAGTAGGCTTATTGTTTCAACAAGTAATAATAAGAAACCCTGTAAAGAAAAGAGGCTTAGCCTAAACGACTACATAGGCCTTTTACTCAAGCCACCTTGCTCAGAAAAACTGTGTAAAGTCGAAGGCGAATCAATAAGAACTCGCAAAGTAAAAAGAGAGAGCCAAGCAGAGCCTTCTGTTCGAGCTGAAAAAAAGAGAGAGATCCCTGGCGAGACTCATTTAAATACCAGTAGAAGCGGGGTCCAACAGCACAACTTCAAAACAGTCAATTAGATTCGAGCAGACATTAACTGCCGAATTGACAAATTTCAACAGAGGAAAACAGTCCGAAAAATCACAACCAAAATAATACACATCAGGCTTTTCTAAAAAATTCAGACAGATAATTACATACGTTGTCCACTCGAAGTGATCTTTCAATCATAAGTGAAACCACTTGGAAAAAGATTGGTAAACCGAAATTGACACACACCGAAAAAGTTACAAAAGGTATATCTAGTAAAAAATTACAATTCAAAGGTGAAGTCATATGTATTGTTTCATTTGGTCGAAAAATAGTGAAAGCAAATGCTTACGTGCTAAATAATACGTCTGTAGCGTAAATTTTATTTACATACACATATTTTAAAACCAATTAACAAAGGAAACAATTTAGAACATTCAAGAAAAAAAGGATCAAAACCACATACACAAAATTCGCGCCCACATATTTTTAAACCAATCAAGTATTTTCCCCACAAAAAAAACATTCATACTTGTTTTGATCCACTTATGGGTTATAAAAGAAAGCGATGAACCATTTCTAGACACATCGCCGCTGCCGACTAAAAGGAGCCACGCCACTGAACTGTTTCCTCACTTCGCCAAAACCTGAGAGGCGCCACGCTGCCAAGCAAAGTCATATTACTCTTGCCTCTACCACCATAAAAAAGGAGTTTACTACTACAGAAATTAAAACAACAACAACATTAATTACACTGACCGTACTTTCTCCAACATTGTGAGTTTCTTTGAATATTATTCAATCTGAATAATAGATCTTTTTTTAAGATATTCATGATTTGTTTTTGTTTTTTGTTGTTTTTTGTTTTTGTTTTTTTTTTTTTTTTGTTAGGGGAATTATTTGCGAGGAACACGCACAACCCCAAAATTTTGTTTTATACATCCGACACATCTCGCAGCATCCCCGACACGTCAGACTTATTTGGTACTGTCTGGATGACTTTGTGCAACCGATGCGATCTACAAATGAATTCTTTCTGTAACAAGGTAAATTTATCCCCGCTCCAACATAATAAACTTGAAAAAAAAGAATTTAAAGAAGAATCCCTCGAGATTTTTTCAGGTTTAAGCAAATGTAACAAAACAAAGGTTAAATTTCAAGTTGAAGTTTTAAACAGAAGTGTACCGTATGCTGCAGTGGATTCGATTAACCAAGAATTAGATAGACTGGAACGAATTGGTGTTATTTCAAAAAATTCGAATGGGCTGCACATATGATTTATATAAAAAAAGAAACAAACAGATACGTGTCTGCATGGATTTCTCGACAAGTATGAATGAACGTCTGAAAACCTCTGAATATCCATTATCCTGTGCCAATGATATTTTTGCAAAGCTAAACGGTGGTGAAATATTTTCAAAACTAAACTTGTCCGAAGCGTACCTATAAGTTATAATTTATGAAGAAACTTCGAAGTTACTTAAAAATTAAAACTCATTGAGGATTTTTTATAGTTTTAACCGTTTACTGTTCGGATATAAAGTAGCACCGAGTGTATTCCAAAAAAGAAAACGGATATGTTGGCTGAATTGGATTTCACTATGGTGTATGTAGATGAAATAATTTGAAAAAGGGAAACATCTGAAGAGTACAGACTACATGTAAATAAAGTACGAGGGTTGCTCAAAAAGTTTCCAGACTTTTTTTTGTACATTTAAAATTGTCGTAGACTCTTGAAAATCCAGTATGTTATTGCTATACATCTTATGAGATGACTGACCAATTTTTATGATTTCAGGTTCAAATGAACAGCTACAGTAGCAATTGGAATACACCCTACTAAAGCCTGATTGTCACAGCTGGTGAATTTCAAAAATGCAATCTGGACGTGAGGACACTTTAGAAGAACGATATGCAATAAGATTCTGTTTAGGAAAAAATACCACAGAAACGTATGGAATGCTTCAGATTGCTTTTGGACCATCTTGCATGAATCGAGCATCAGTTTTTGAGTGGCATAAGAGATTCAAGGAAGGTAGGGAGTCTGTGTGGGATGATGAGAGATGTGGGAGGAGTAAGGAAGTCAATACACCAGAGTTGATAGGCTAAATAAAGAATTTCATGGATAAGGACCGTCGTGTGTCTATAGAGACAATAAGTGCACAGTTTGATGTCAGTGTGGGAACTGTACACACAATTATTCACGAGTAACTAAAGATACGGAAGATTTGCGCGAAGTTTGTCCCAAGGGTGCTCAGAGAAGATCAGAAAGTGTAGTTGTAGGGTGGATAATCTCCCTGTGTGTTGAACCCGGGATTGAACCAGTGATGAGTATTTTTCTTTTCTTTTCTTTTCTTTGTATCAGATCACTGACCTGCACGCCAGACACAAACGAACCCTCTTTTGTCGAGAGCTGCCGTTAGTCCCACTTTCATGTCCACAGAAAGAAAGACGTTGTATTGACAGCAGGGAGATGGTCGAGCTGATCAATTCAGATCCCGCAGTTCTTGATGCTCTGGTGACCTGCGATGAAAGCTGGATCTACTGCTATGACCCAGAGACCAAGAGAGAGAGTTCCCAATGGAAGCATGCTGGCACTCCCAGATCCAAGAAGGCCAGACAGAGCAAATCCAGCCACAAACTTTTGATGATTTTTTTTGACAGCACTGGCATGATCTACATGCACTGGGTTCCCACTGGACAGACAGTCAACAAGG
Organism: Sepioteuthis lessoniana; assembly: GCA_963585895.1. Taxonomy (NCBI): domain Eukaryota; kingdom Metazoa; phylum Mollusca; class Cephalopoda; order Myopsida; family Loliginidae; genus Sepioteuthis; species Sepioteuthis lessoniana. Next base: position 235,138 of record CAUZXS010002865.1, on the reverse strand, counting down.
AATACTATGTTGAAGTTTTAAGGGAGTTTAGGAAGAGATTCCGTCGGAAGAGGCCAGCACTCTTCAAGTCAGGTCAGTGGCATTTCCACCAGGACAATGCACTAGTCCACAACTCCATCTTTGTCACAGACTATTTGGCCAAGATGGGCATCAAGACACTTCCTCAGCCTCCCTATAGTCGAGACCTTGCTCCCTGTGACTTTTGGTTATTCCCTAAGCTCAAGGAAAACCTTAGAGGCTGTCGTTATTAAACAATTGAGGAGATGAAAGAGGCTGTGACGAAGGTCATTGACACGCTCACACAAGACTTCCATGGGGCCTTGCAGAAGTTGTTGGGACGGTACAATAAGTGCTTTGCAGCCGGAGGAGATTACTTCGAAGGGGACTATAGTTTCATGTGTGTACTATCAATAAAAGTGCTCATATGAAAAAAGTCTGGAAACTTATTGAAGGCACCATGTATTTTAAAAGAATTGATAACTTTGGGTATGAAGTCAGCGTGGATAAATGTGAATTCTGCATGTTAAAACTTAAATACTTGGTACAAATCATAGACGCAAAAGGTCAAGGATCCGACCCGCAAAGATCTAGTGCGATTCGAAATATGCTCACCCCTACCAATATTGCAGAATTACAAGCGTTCTTGGGCTTAGCAAATTATTACCAAGTGTATAGGAATAATATGCATGAATTGCGTGTCCCGCTAAATGAACTATTGAAAAAAAAAGAGAAAAAATGGAATTGGACTGAAAAATGTCAAGAAGCTTTCCAAAGAAAAGACGTGCTGACGTCAGAGCAATTCGTTACACGTTTTGATCCAAGTAAAAGTAAAATAAAGTGGGCGACCGTAGTTGAGGATGACTCGAAGGCTCCCTTTTTAATAGCTACTACACCGATGTGTAGGGGCAGGCCCTACTCCATTCCTTGGATTGATCTTTTACCCTTGATCCATACCTAATAATGCTGAATGTTAAACAAAGCTGCATCAAGTACCATTTTTTGATTCTTTGGTATGACTCGACCTGGTATTGTTGGTATTAGTGCTGTACTTTTACAAAAAGTCAAGTTAGGAAGCATAAAGTCGTTGCGCACGCAGGTAGAAGATTAATTACGACTGAAAAAAATTACAGTCAGAGTGAAAAAGAAGGTTTATCCATAATATTTGAAATCAAGAAATTTCACAAATTTAATCATGGTCAGGGATTTTTATTACTGAGTCATTTCAATTTTTTAATCTAAAAAAGGAATACTCTTTCATACAGCAAATACATTGCAGCGTTGGGGTACTATTTTGCTAAACTTGTAGCAGAAAGAAAATTGAAATTTTTGTTTGACGCGTAATTTAATTTGACCGTTAGAGTCGCCGAACATTTTCACCCAATCAGGATGACTTGTCCTATTCAGCCCGAACCATATTTCCTAGCAACACCAAAAATTGAAGAAAGCCCGCCAATCTCTCTCTCGCTCAGAAATCCCCAAAGGGAACGGACGTCTATTCGTCTGTTCCCGAATAGTAGTAGCCTCATTAATCACTATGAGGAGAGCTATCTAGTTTATGGATCCCTTCGGTCTATTCTTCTAGACCAAAGGATTCTAGTTAAAAACAAATTAGATGATACACTCTAACAACTTCCTACGTTCTTTCTTTACTACGAGACCTCGCAGCATACCAGTGTAAACCCTTATACTTCATGCTGCCATTAAAACCTTCCTTCAAAAACCTAACGACGTCTTCGTTCTTCTCCACCACCTTTATTTTCCATCAACATTTAGCGAGGGGATAACTACCAACGAAATACCAACTCAACCAAAGTAATACCAACAAAACCAACTTAAACCTTCAACCAAAAAACCCAATAATAATAATGATAATAATAATGTTATCCCCATCGCTATAAATGACGACCTTCCTACTTATAAGAACACGCAATCACATATATAAAACAAATTAAATATACCACGACAAAAATGGAAATTAAACCTAAAAACACAATATAACCTCCTACAAACTACAACTTTCAGATGGAATAAGTACCTTCAAAAAAGTTGGGCCACGCTGACCGTCTGTCAAAGTTGATACCGAAATACTGCGAGCCGTTAGAAAACACAGAAATAGCGACAGTTAACATAACTGGAATACGTGTTAATGATAGAAGCCATGTTTTATTGTCTAACTATTTGAATGACTCATTGTGTCCTTAGCCAAAGGGCAGTTACTTTTGAGTACTCTGAAAGGGTTAATAATATTACAGCGGCTTTGAAATATGAAAGTGAATAAAAAGAAGTGTTAGTTAACACAGTAAGCGAATTTACCGGTAACAGCAGAAGAAATAAAAGTAAAGTCAGAAACAAATGACTTTATTAAGAAAATTAAAAATTAAGTGAAATTCAAAGAAAATATAACAGATGCAGTAGAACTGGATGCAATTTTTATTCAGTTTGTGACGGGATGTTAATGTACGCAGAATGCGTGGTTATCGCTTGTTCCCTGCAAAAAAGAATACGAAGTGAATTCTATTCGGGGTATCCAGGGATGTCTTGAATGAAGTCTCTCATGAAATCGTGTGTTTTATAGAAAAGACTATAAGAAACTGTAGAGGTTGTGCTCTAGTAGCAAAGTCACCCTAATTTAATCAGACACATGGCCAAAAATAGACATGCCACGGTCTAGGTGGCATATTGACTTTGTCGAGCCACTTAATGGGTCATATTGTCGCGACCGGTTCACAAACGTAAACAAACCGGATCACTCAAACTTTAAACATAACATCCGGCTATGTATAACCTTATATAACGCTGACCTGCCGCTACAACTAAAAGAAAAAAGGGAATAAACGACATTTACAATATAATAGGGCTCCTTTGTCAAAGTTAACTCTATCAAAATAAAGTGGATTATCTTCCGGTGCCTATCCCTGGCTAAAGAAGAACTGTACTTCCACTCCTATTTTTTAAAAGAAGAATTTTACGCTTAGGCAGCCCTGTTAAACTATCGCTGCTCCTGCTGGATATCAACAAGCCTTTTTTCGACGGTCGGCGGGTCGCTTTTTACAGCTTTGTGTCCTGTGGTGGGGCGCTCTAGACCGGCTGTGGTTGCGAGCCGCACAGTCCTTTCGGGTGTGTTCCACCATTGGATACATCACCTCTGGCCTCAGGGGGCCGTCCCCCCAGGCTTTAACCCTCTTCGGAGGGGTTGGGTTTATCGCCCGGCACCTGAGGCGCCCCGAAAAGGGGAATGCCGACGGGGTCCGAGGCATTTTTGGAACTGCCTGCCGTGTTGGGCTTCGGCCCTGCGATAGGACCCACCTTAAAAACGGCCTTGTGCCATATTCGTACGCTGGTGGGGCGTAGGATAAATAACGGCTCGCTTTTTACAGCGGAGCTCCCAAGGCTGAATCCTACATCTTGTGGTTGCATTCGCCTTACTTCAAGGCTGAATCCCATTTCTCATGGTCGCATTTGCTTTCCATCACCTAGCTATGCCAAAGGTCCTTTTAAGGACCATTAGAGGTCACCTTCTGGGGGTCGGAGTATTCTGACAGTCCTTACGGACTCGTCGAAGCAGACGGCTTGGCGGCACACACGAAGAGGACTCTAAGACCATCTGGTCATTACCATTCGGTGGGTTCCGTTGTCCGTTCGTTTGCTTTGCTGCGCAGTGCTAAAGCACGGGTTAGCTTTAGCTGTCGGTTCCCTCGTCCGTTTGTACGGCTGCGCAGCGCTTAAGCACGGGTTAGCTTTAGCTGTTGGTTCCCTTGTCCGTTTGCATGACTGCACAGAGTTATGGCTCGGGTTAAGCGTTAGCTACCGTTCCCGATACGTCCGCTCAGCTAGCCTCACCGATTCACTCATGTGCTAAAGCATGGCAAACCTTAGCCACACTTACTCTGTCCGTTCACTTAGTCCGCAGTTCTAAGACACGGTTAAGTCTTAGTCACCACGCTCGCTCGACTCTACGCGACCAAGCTGCCAACACCAAATTCGATCATGACACGCTCCAGCAATGCGGCACCCAGTCCACGTACGACTCGCTGTACGGACCGCCCTTGCATTGCAGCATCTAGCCCACGTACAACTCGCTGTACGGGCTAGCAACCACATCGACCCCCCCCCCGTTAATCCAATATACTTCAAAAACTGGGACATCGATCTACCGACTCGACCAACATCAGCTACCCGCATCGAACGTCTAGCTGCACCTCTAAAACTCGACCAACATCAGCTACCCGCATCGAACGTCCAATTGCACCTATCTACGACTTCGACCATACCAGCTACCGACACCAACCATCTAGCTGAAGACACAATACAACTATCACGAACTTTGCATACTCCCTTGTAAATACGAGAAATAAATTGTCATCTTTGTTACCTCGCCTTTGTCTCCTTCATTGTCTTTTGGCTGTAATTACTTGCACGCTTAACCTAGTAAATCCTTTGCGGGGTCGACGTGCTTATCGGCTCCGCAACAATATCATTTAGTAGTAGTGGGTAGTTTTAGCAAATGGCCGGAAATTCACCAATCTTGAAGAGCAATTTCTACGGTAACGATAAATTTCTTATATGAGCAGTTCTCAAGGTATGGTTTGCTAGACGAAATTATTTCGGATAATACAAGTCAGTTCACTGCTAGTAAATTTAGAAGATTTTGCGAAGCTTTCGCTATTATACGTCGTATTATTATGACTCCTTCTTTTCACCCAAGAAGTAATGACCCAGTGGAAAGATTCGTAGACACCTTCAAAAGGGGTCTTAAGAAATCAGGAGGTGTAAATAATGAGGAGGAAAAATCCAGCAGTTCCTGCGAGTGTATCAGGTGACACCAAATAGAAGTACTACGTTGAATATGCCCCCACCAAGCTAATGTTTGCCAGGAAAATTTAAAAAAAAACTTTTGGACAAGTTGTTACCAATACGAAAAAAGTACTACAACAAGCCGGACCACAAAACTTAGGTATTTAATGTTGGTGACAAGGTTTTTCAAGTTGTATTGGAAGGGTAAAGGTTTTTGGCAGAATGGTGTCATTACAAAAAGGGATGGACGATTTGTTTGCATGGTACGCGGCTCAAAATGGGAAGATAAGCGTCATATTAATCAGTTGCGACGTTGATATGTCGAAGACTAGACTAGTCCAAAAGCTCAGATGTGGGTACTGTATGACGTATTTGAACTGCCAATCCCACGAAGCATTACAAATGAAAGACGTTCGACAAAAAGGAAAAGATGTCCAACAGAATGACATCAATCCCCAAAGAAAAAAAATATTCCCAGTAGGAAATAAAACTCAAAGGGGAGGTGTTGTTGACTAGCTTATTATAACTTTCTTCGTTAGTAGGTAAACTGGTCCATGACTACTAATCTACGGCTAGTTAGAACAATCAGACTTTACGAGTAATAGTAATACTACAGTGATATCAATACTACAGGGACAGTCAGTCTTTTGGTGTGTGAACCGCTGAAGCACTCTGCTGCTACAACTAATTAGTATACCAATAAAATCTAGATCCCGGTATACAACAGCCTGATAAAATTTTCAGGGATTTTGAGATACAAGTAGATCAATCAATCAATCCCAGTTAAAACCAAGAAAAAAACATCATCTAGTGGATTTTGCTGTTCCAATGAAAATAAAAGAAAGTGTAAACATAGAAAAGTACTAGGACATTGCCAGAGAGAAAGCTGAAAAAACTGTGGAACATTAAGGTGAAGGTGATACCAATTGTAGTTGGTACACTTGGAACAGTTCCCAAAGTTACAGAAAAAAGACAAGGAATTGGAGATTAGAGGAAGAATCAAGACCATCCAGACGACAGCATTGTTTAAATTGACTTGAATATTCAGAAGAATACCGGAGACTTGAGGAGCCCCTAGAAATACCACCAGCATTGGTGGGTGGGAAAAACTTGCAAGGAGTGAAATAATAATAATAATAATAATAATAATAATAATAATAATAATAATAATAATAATAGAAATATCATTAAAGGAATAAACAATTGGGCAGTCCCCCTTGTAAGATATTCAGTACCATTCTTAAAATGAACAAGAGAGAAACTTGGACAAGTTGACCAAAGAACAAGAAAATTGACTATGCACAAGGTTTTACATCAAAGAAATGACATACGCAGACTATATATATCAAGAAAAGAAGGAGAAAGAGGACTCACCAGCACTGAAAGTTGCATAGATTCATCAATACTAGGATTTGAGGAATACATTAAAAAGAGCAAAGAAAGACTAATTACAGCAGCTAGCAACAGTATTGGCAATATAATAACAAATAGAAAAACAACAAAAACTCGAAAGCAGAAATGGAAGAAAAACAACTATATGGATAGTTCATGTGACAAACTGACAAGATTGCATACAAGAAGGTCAATATATGGTCAATACATGGCACTGGTGTGGGGGATAAGGACACAAGCTCTCTTACACTGCACATAGGAAAGTAGTAAGAGGGAAGCCAGCAGCAAAGTGGTGCCACTGATAGGTTCCAAGTTGTATAGAATTGTAGTTGATAAGTCATCTATGAAGTTGCTGGGTTTGCATGCATGTGCTGTCAGGATTTGTGTGAAGTTCTGAGAACAAGTCACAAATTTGATAATAGCCATGTCCAGGAATCACTGGCTGCTAATTAGGAAGAGTACATTGTGTGATGCTGGGCCACTCTCCTTGTACATGTGTACTGGTGACTTCAAATGACCCAAAGACCAAAACATGGATGCTGATGCATCAAAATATGCCTCAGGAGTCCTGCTTGTGTTATGTCAAACAATGTTACATGATCTGCATTCACATTCTGTCTGTAGAATAAGCAGCTAGTGTTTACTGTGGACAGGTACTGTTCAATTTTTGGACCTGACAGAGAGTCATGAATCATGGAGAAATTTGACATAGAGTGTAACACCAATTGTAGTCAGTATACTTGGAATGGCTACCAAAGGCTTGGAAAAAACTGGAGAAACAGGAAATCAGTGGAAGACTTAAGATCATCCAGATTGTAAAGATTGGCCAGAATACAGAGAAGAGTCTTGGTGACCTGAGGACACTTGCTGTCATTTGGATTCCTGTGAAAGTCTACCAGCATTAGCCGGTGTGAAAAACTTGCAATGAGTAAAATAATAATAATAATAATAATAAAACTTCTCAGGGACTTTGGGAAAGAATGGATCACCTAATCTTGGCCAGACAACTCAGCATAGTGATAGTCAACAAAAGAAAGAGAACCTGCCGAAGAGAAGACTTTGCATCCTGGCAGACCACAGAGTGAAAATAAAGGAAGAGAACAGAGAGATAAGTACATAGACCTTGCTAGGGAATTTTAAAAAACTATGGAACATGAAGGTGACAGTGATGCCAATTGTGATTGGTGCACTTTGGACAATCCCCAAAGGATTGGTAAAAGGACTTGGAACTAAGTGGACAAGTAGAGAACATCCAGACAACAGCATTATTAAGATCAGCTAGAATACTGAGAAGAATCCTGAAGAGTTGAGGAGACTTGCTGTCACTCAAACACCAATGAGAAACCATCAATTAACACTGGTGGAAAAAACTCAAATGAGTAAATAATGATAATAATGATATCTAAAACTAATTTTTAATATATACACATATTTAAACATATCTTATTTAAAAGCTTATTTGCAATTTCAGAGTTCCTCTAACATAATCTTTCTTGTAAACCTAGATATGTTCCCTTATCAGATATTTATTCTATTTATCAAGTTTAACATAACAAGAAATTCTATTTTTACACCACCAAAATTATCCAAATTTATACAGATTGCCATCAACTAGTGCTTTGTGTTATCATAACAAGAATATTTCTCATTATTCAGGTTGTGTGACTGATAAGTATATATATCAATAAAATTGTTTTATATATAAGTAGATTATATAATGTAGAGAAAATTTTATACAGAATATACCAGTAATTATAGATTTTTAACACTGGTTTGATTTTTATTTTAACATGGATTGCTCAATTTAATGGATGTCAAATGTTTTTTGCATCTGCAGCCTACTACTGTGTAAGGCAAAAAATAAGTGGGGGACACTGTTTTAAATTTGTGACCAAGAAAGAGATTTCAGTACTCTGCTCTGCCTAATAATTATAGGTTTGTTTGCCTTTGTCATTATTTAGAATATCCAATGTGGTTGCTTCTGAAGGTAGGTACACTCTAGCCAAGGTGAAAATTAGAAAACAGTCTAACACATTTCAAGCTTACTCACTTATTTGCTACTTAAAACGTCCTTTGCCTTTCCCCTTTTATTTGTGTGTGTGTGTGTGTGTGTGTGTGTGTGTGTGTGTGTGTGTGTGTGTGTGTGTGTGTGTGTGTGTGCATACGGGGTACAGAGTAAGTTCGTTCAACTATTATCAAGCATATAACTATTATTAACCTGTGAATACAAAAGAACTGGTACATGAGAATGTAATGATTACTGTAGCTAATGAAAGAATTACTGTCTATTATGTTAGTGTGTGGAGGAGCCTTGGGCTCTTGAGAGTAAAGCATAAAGTTTAACCCAGAAGACAGTCATCAAGTTGCAAAATGGACAACTACCAGCTTGTTCCTGTTCACAAGGTATATATAGCACAACACTGATCATACTGAAAATATCTTGCTTTACATTACCTCAAAAATACCAAAATTATATAATTTTGGTGTTAAACAAAATGATTTTTAAACATTATCTGTAACTTTTGCAATTTTTGTTCTATTTTTATATCCTTTACATGAAATATTGAAAGAATTTTTAGGTATGTTTCTTAAAATTTAAATTTCTATCTATAAAAATAAAAAATATAAATACATTTATGTCATGATTAGTTGCTATAGGATCTGATATTACAAAATACCAGCTTAAAATGCTTGCAAGTAAAATATCATCTAGAAATAAATCCTTAATCAAAATTTTTACATTTCTACTTGTAAAATCCAAAGCACTTTAAATACCTTATAAACTGTAAGGTGATAACTAGTCTTTTTATATTCTATATTTTTCAAGATAAAAAATGTTGAATATAATGCTTATTTCATTTTTGTCAATAGGTAATGAAAACAGATAAAATATAATGACAGAAACATACATGAATATACAGAAATGAACATTGATTTTTTCATCTGGTTCCAGATTTGGCTTCAAGCAATTAAATTTCCACTTTTTTATAACTTTAAAGATTTTCAAACCAATAAAATATTCTACAATAGTATTTTCTATTAAGCAAATCTTTAGAGGGGTAGTGAGTTTGATACACACTAAGTAGTCATTCTTATGACTCAACACCAAACTAAGAAAAGCTTAGTGAATATCTTGTCTGATTTTTTCTTCTTTTAAAGATCAAAAAATTAGTCCAAACTAACCAATATATAATAGTAAATATTTATAAGTACTAGGATTATATATACTAGGGAGAAAGAAGTAAACAATAAACATAATAAAAAAGGAATTATTTTTTAACACATTTTCCCAGATATGATATATTTTGGGGTTTATTTAAGTATGTTGCATAAAAATCTTATCAGTCTTATATTTTAGTATTTTATTATAATGTTCCCTTAATAAAGATGAAAAAATTGTTTCTTATGCTATGATTTCTGTGTAAGTATTCCTACAATCTATTTATTACTATTTCTTTTGCCTTCAAGATGATAAACATTATAAAAGAAAATGCTTTTATATGATTTGATTTATTAAACATGGCTTAGTTTAGTACAAGCACAAATGAAGGAGAGGAAAACTCTTTTGCATAAATCTGCTAAGCCTGTCTATAAAATTAACTTTTAAAATGCTAGCTTTTTACCAGATCAAAAATACAGCTAAAACATTCAAATATATCAAACATAAAACAAAGCATCTGATTTAGGGCTATTTGATATTTTAACCACTTTTTCCATTTTATGACTCAATATCTCAAGATTCATTCTGCTAAAAACTTTATGGTATTGATTATCTCATAGAATATTTTTTTAAAATCAGATAAGACCTTAAGAACTCTGTGTATCAAACTGGTATAAAAGATTTAAGAAACTTTAAGGATTGATTGATTTTAATACCACAGGGTTTTTTTTATGGCTAGTGTTCAGGGAATCATATTTATTGTACATTCATATTTACATTTTTTGTGTAGTTGTTTCTGAAGAGGTTTTTTGCATAGTCCTATCAAATATGAATTATTTTTAAACATAACTTTTTGTTCCATAGACAGGGCTATAACAAGTACTACCACTAGGAATAGTGGCAATGAAAGGGTACACAACATTTCTGAGAGCTCCTGAACTGGAGCCTCGCCATCAGATGCTATTTAATGTCATACTCAGAACAACCCTTTTTTTTAGCAAGAAGAAGCTTTACCGTTCTGCAGGGGATACAGTCAGGATATTCTAAGCCCCACTAACAGAGCAAGCAATTTTAGAAAAATAGGTATTTACAGAGGTACAAAAGTAAAAACTAAATTTAGTAGGAAAAGCTTACAATACTGACTTATTTAATATTTTTGTATAACATGTGCTCTAACAAAATACTTTATTTTTCATTGAATTTCATAAAAATTGATATTCTTTGAGAATGAATCAACTTTGTTTTAAAATAATTTAAAAAGAAAATTTTCATAAAATACTCAACTTTGTAGTTTAAAGTAACTTTCCAAGTATTTGCAACAAGGGATTAAATACTAGTATTTAACAACGAAGATTCCACTACATACCTTAATCTAAAGTATATTTTGTTCTAATAATCATAAGCACAACTACAAATCAAAGTTTTTAATTTACAATCTTGATCTAGATCTCACCTTTCTTTAATTATCACCTGAGTTCTTGGCAGTACTGGTTATGAAAGAGACTCTTTGAAACTTTCAAAAGAAGATATAATTGTAAGTTTTTTCCAATATATTGTGATATCTGTTCATTTTTAGTTAGATATATAGGCTTTTCTTTGATTTAGAAAAGAAATATGAATACATATACAAATCAGACAATCTTATTCACTATTTATCTTTTTGCCTGTCTATTCAATGAGGACATCCAGAGCTATAACCACCAAATTTACTGTGGTTACTAATGAGACTCTTGTGCATCTCTTCGCATATTAACTTTTGAAAATGTCAAAACTTTAAAAATTTTAAGCAAAGGGTTCAGTTTACAATGTATGTATAATGCCAAACTAGGCTCTTATTTTGAATCTACCAGATTAGCAAAAATAGATCATAATCTTTTTGTCTAACCATATAAAGTAAACGTGTAGTAGAAAATTTCTTAGCCTGAATCCAATCTTATAATCATTTAAAAATTTGCCATGTTTACATGTATATAACCATAAAAATTATCCCTTGTTATTCCTCAGAAAAATATAGTTTAGTGTTACAACCTTATAATCCTGTATATATGGCAGGTATTTATTGAATAGATAATTGGATCAATATTATCACATTATAAAAAAGAAAATATATATTTGAAAGTTATATACCAAATTTAAAAAGATTCCATCTTATATTCCATGGATTTGGTTTATTGTTTGAGAGCTTTGTTATCAATGTTTTGTTTGTTTTTTTTTATTTATAGAATTATCTTTTCTTTATTTAAAAATTCAAAAAATGTTTATCTGTTTTCATATGAATTGAATTAATGTTAATGATTTTTATTTATTTATGATTTAATCATTGTTGATGATTTCTTTGTTTATATTACAAAGATCATTAAATAAGTTTCCAGACTTCTTTTGTATGGGCACTTTTATTGATAGTACATACATGAAATTCTAGTCACCTTTCAAGTAATCTCCTCCGGCTGCAATGCACTTATTGTACCGTCCCAACAACTTCTGTAAGGCTCCATGGAAGTCCTCTTGTGTGAGCATGTCAATGACCTTCATCACAGCCTCTTTCATCTCCTCAATTGTCTCATAACGACATCCTCTGAGCTTAGGGAATAACCAAAAGTCACAGGGAGCAACGTCTAGACTATAGGGAGGCTGAGGAAGTGGCTTGATGCCCATCTTGGTCAAATAGTCTGTGACAAGGATGGAGTTGTGGTCTGGTGCATTGTCCTGGTGGAAATGCCACTAACATGACTTGAAGAGTGCTGGCCTCTTCCAACGGAATCTCTTCCTAAACTCCCTTAAAACCTCAACATAGTAACCCTAACCCTAACCCTTTGGCCAATCATCTCTGGTGTATTGACTTCCTTACTCCTCCCACACCTCTCATCATCCCTCACAGACTCCCTGCCTTCCTTGAATCTCTTATGCCACTCAAAAACTGATGCTCGATTCATGGAAGATGCTCCAAAAGCAGTCTGAAGCATTCCATACGTTTCTGTGGCATTTTTCCAAGTTTAAAACAGAATTTTATTGCATATCGTTCTTCTAAAGTGTCCTCACGTCCAGGTTGCATTTTTGAAATTTACCAGCTGTGACAATCAAGTTTTCGTAGGGTGTATTCCAATTCCTACTGTAGCTGTTCATTTGAACCTGAAACCATAAAAATTTGTCAGTCATCTCATAACATGTATAGCAATAACATACTGGATTTTCAAGAGTCTACGACAATTTTAAATGCCTTTACAAAAAAGTCTGGAAACCTATTTGAGGCACCATGTACAAAAATGCTTTTTTATATTGATTTGGTCATATAAATTCTTTCTGGATACTGAGGTATACACTTCTTCAAATCTTTGTAATTATCATTTTTCATTTGCACATATCCATGTAGATAGGTTTACAATAATAAAACTTTAAGAATTATATACATGGAAATTCATAAATACGTCTTGTTCATGACATAAAAAGTAAGTAGGTAAAGTTAGCGACCGTAGTCGAGAGTGACCCGAAAGCTCTATTTTTAATAGCTACTACACCAAGGAGTAGGGGAGGGCGCTAATCCTTTTCCTGGATTATTCCACTTTACCCTTGATCTTTACCTTATAATCCTGAGTGTTAAGCAAGGTAGCGTCAAGTACCATTTTTTGAGTCTTTGGTATGACTCGACCTTGGATTGAACCCAGGTCTCCCGGGCCATTGGCAAACACTCTATTATGCGAATTTCCGGTTCATAAAAATTCTTAAAAGCAGATCAAACTCTTTTCAATCAAACACCCCTTAAAGTCTTAAAGTCTCAGAAACTGTACCTAAACATTGTCACCAATGTGAAGTTGACACAGTTCTCTGGCTGTGCCCTGTTGATTCAGTTTTCTGTCTTGTTTATTTTTCACCTCCTCATATGAGTATGGATTGCTGGGTCTCTGTCATTGGTACCATGGACTTTGTGTGTCGGCCAAAAAGCCTTTGTGCTTGGCTAGTGTTGAGATATTTACTTGGTTCATTGTGAAGATTCAGAAGCCCCAGAAGTAGATCCTCTTCCAATGCCTTACATTTCTGCTTTAGGCACTTCACTATTTTGACAGTGACTTCTGAAGTACCATTTGCCAGGGCATATTGTCTCATGTGTGAACACCTAATCTCCTGAGAACTTTCTGAATACATTAGATGAGAAATGGAGTCCGTTGCTTGAAATGGGAGAGTCTGACAAAATGGCTTCTTAGATGACCGATTACTGCATCTGAGGTTGAGTTATTTGGTTTGTCCACCTCAAAAAATTTACTGTGCTGGTCCACTGTGACTAGATATTCATCTCCACCCCATGGGAGAATGTCAGCAGCAATTTGCTGCCAGGATCTTTTTGGTACTTCTGTAGCTATAACAGGCTCTGCTGTTTGGGGATTGCATATGTTGCACAGGTGGCACAGGCTTGTACATATGGTCGTATTTTGACAGACATGCCTGGCCAGAATATCAGGTCCCTCGCTCTTCTGAGACTGGAGTTTATGTCTAGATGGCCAGAGTGAAATGTTTGTTTCATTTCTGATCTCATGACAAGAGGGATAACTATTCTCTATCGTCTTAATATCAGTCCATCTTGTGCTGTCAGCTCGTCCCTGTAGTCAAAGAATAGTTTTAAGGAATCTTGCAATAGCCTTTCGTCCCTGGGCCAGCCTATAGCAATAACCTCAGTTTGTGTTTTCATGATAGGGTCCTCCAGTGTCTTGGATCAAATATCTGAGAGCCTGCAGTCTTTGATGGGGTGAATCATCAGCTTGTTCACTATCATGAGCGCTTCTGCTTCCTGTTTCTCTGTGGGTGCTTATGAGAGTCCATCTGCAAGTAGAATTTCTTTTCATGGTTTGTAGTTAATCGAGAGAAATCATATTACTGAGCACGCATTAGTAAGTTTTGGAGATGTTTAGGTACTTTTGCTCGTGGCTTCTGACAGATTGACACAAGTGGCTTATGGTCATTGAAAACATTCTCTTTTCTTCCATGTGTGTAATGGTAAAACTTTTCAAGACCATGTACCGCCGCTAGCATCTCTTACTCAATTTGTGCATACCTCCATTATAGGGATCGGCTTGTGTATGCGACTGGTTACTCTTCTCGTATAGGGGCTGCTCCTAAACCATACTCACACGAATCGTTCCCAAGTGTGAGTTCTTTATGTGGATCATGGTTTGGTTTGGTTTGGTTTCTTTTTTTAATGGCATATCAACCTTTGTAGGTTATTTAATGCCAAATCCATCCTCCTAGAAGAACAGTAGTGGTACTATTTAACCCATAGCTGGGAGGATAAGGGGGCTCATACCTTTCCCAAGGGTAATAGCGCGACTGGAGTACGAACTCGCGTACTACGATTCCGCAGTCCAACGCTTTAACCATTACACCACGAGGACACCCCGTTATGTGGATCATAGTATGAGACTATCGGTGTTCTGCTTATCAAGTCCTTGGCCATATCAAAGGTCAATTGTCGGGATTCTGACCCTATCCATGTAACATCTTTTTTTTGTGAAGTCATGGAGGGGCTTTAAGACTGTTTTAAGGTTTGGAATTAATTTCCCAATATAGTTGATCATGCTGAGAAATCTACACGGGTATCTAATAGTCTCTGGTACTGACATGTCAGTAATGGCTTGGACCTTTTCTGGATTAACCACTATACTCTCTTTGGTGATGTGATGCCCCATGAAAGCTGTGGGATCCCTGTCTATCACCAATTTCTCAGGGTTTAGTTTTACCTCTATTTTACGGCATTTCTGGAGTAGTTTATGAAGCTACCTGTCATGTTCTTCTTGCTTTGTTCCATAAACCACCAGGTCATCTACAATGATGACAATGCCTTTCACATCTTGGAATCGTTCCATCAGTTTTCTTTGGAATATTTTGGCTGCAGAGTTTAGGTCAAAAGGTTGTCAACGCCAAGGGTATCAACCGAAACATGCTTGGAACGTAATCAGGTTGCTACATGCTTCATCGAGTTCGACATGGCAATATCCTGATTATATGTCTGCCTTGGTGAATACCATTGCATCTCTCATGTCATGAAAGATTTCCTCGAGAATGGGCATGATATAGTGCTCTCGCATGAGTGCTTTAAGTTCATGGGGTCCAGGTATATTCTTAACGCTCCATTCTTCTTTCTTGTAAGGACAAGAGTTGACTTTTTCCTTGGTTCAACGTCTCCCAATCTAGTCAATCCGTTCAGTTCTTCTTTATGTTCTATACGTACCGCCACAGGTATTCTCCGATTGGGCATTACAGCTAGAACTGCATATAGCTTTAGTTGTAGGGAGGTAACTCTTTGTAGCTTGCCAAGGTGCCCATTAAATGCTTCCTTGTAATCTTTTCTTATGTTGACTGCTGCAACGCAGTGGAAATAGTCCCGTTTTATCTTCACTAGGCCCATTTGTGTATTTGCTCGAAAGCCCAGTAGGGATTGACAGTCATCTTCGGCTTTGAAAATGAACTCCACTGAGTATTTTCTGCACGTCTTTGGGTTTTAATATTTTTTGACAAACTCCTAATAGTTTCATTAATGACGTTTTCCACATCATCAGAACCCCTTCTATGGCTTTATCTCATTAGCGAACTTTTCAGGGAGTGTGTTGATAGTTGCTCCAGTGTCAATCTAGAAGATAATTCATTGTTTGTCGTGGAACATAAGACATTTGGCATCCTTTCTCATCTTCTTCCTAGAAGTCACTGAGTTCACCCAGTGGGTGGATTCATCTTCGTCATCCTTTGATAATGTGTCAAGGTAATGCACGCGTTATCGAGGACCATTACATTTACTTTTCTTTGAGATGTTGCTCCTCTATTTAGGAGTTCTTTTGTCCTTGTTAATACCCTTCAACTCAAAATGGTCCTTTTCCTTGCATGTGTTGCTCAGTTTGCCATAAGCAATGCCATCTACAGCATTTGGGTGCAAGTAAATAGCCACAGGAGAGGCATTCCTTTTCGGGCTGGTTCCTAAGCTCTGTTAGCTTCATATATTTCTATTATCTGAGCTTCCTCCAATCCCATGCTTTGAATGTGGATAGAGACCGTTTCAGCTGCCCTGCAAATGTCTACACTCCTCTTTAGAAGGAGGTTCTAGAGTTTCAGGAGATTTTGTTTGGTATTTTTATTGCAGATGCCTTCCACAATTATGTCCCTCAGTATTGAGTCATTACATTTAGTACAAAAATTGCAGGTTCTTGGTAGAATTCTTAAGTCATTATAAAAGGTATCAAAGGCTTTACAGGGTTCTTGAAAATTTAGTTGGTGTAATTTATTTGTTTTTTTAGGTTGTAGGTATTTGAGTTTAGATATCTGACTCCATTGTTTTCTTTCTTCTTTTCCCCATTTAGTTCGTTGACTTAATCTTAGTCTGTGAAGGCTACAAAGGAATTACTGAAGGAAGGAAGAAAGAGACGAAAATACCTTTTATATTTCAACTTTATTTTTGGATTTCATACGGCTACTCTGTAACGAAATGTCATCCTGGTCTATTAGAGAACAAACACGTCTCCCAAATAAAACGTCGCAATGCACTTGTCGTTTTCGGTGGTTGATAAGTCCAAAGTCGGTATTTTAGCAGTGGGTGATAAGTCCAGTTGGTGTTTTTAATATAGGCTGCTGCTAAAGGAGACACGGTCTCACGCCAGGTACAAGACTTGGGCGAACACGTGCGCTGCCTGCCAGCAGCTGAAAGAAGGTCCGTCTAGTATCAAAGGTAAAACTCAAATGAGAAGTAGGGCTTTCCAATTCAAGTGGTTACTGCTGAATGGGGATGGGTTTCTTTCAGATGCCAGTAAGTCTGTTTTTCAGGCATAGTTCCTGTGAGAGGTTCCTGGGAACAGCTACACTTTTGGACATTTCATTTTTATTTTATTTTTATTTTATTTCTAACCCATACAGCTTCACCTTCCACTTGTTCCTCTGGCAAAAAACAAACTCATTGACGAATCCGACTGCATATTCCTCTAAGGCCAGCAATATGTCCTGTACAGTACGTTCTGCGTCTACAAATGTATACACTGGTATATTCTCATGGTGTCGTCGCCAAAGCAGTTCTCAAGCATAGCAATTTGTATTTCTCTTGGTTTACGGTCCAGTCGGATCAGTAATGAGTAATTGGACCATCGTTTAAAAAACAGTTTCCACAAGTCCGTCTTGTTCCCCCTATACACTTGTCATTCAGGGACCCCAAAATGCAAGCCGGCCATGTCAATTGGGAGAGTAGTAGCGGTAGTAGTAACTGTTACCTTATCGATGGACATCTTCGTGATATAGAATAGAGTGATGAATAGAGTTCCTTGGTCAAACTGAACAAATTAGTGTCACTGCTACGGGACGAAATGAATTATACTATACACACGTAGGACTGTGTGGTTTAGGCTTATGTTACGTTGGTGTTACTTTGGTTGCGTTGGTATTACGTTGGTTATGTTGGCGTTAGATATCTGACTCCATATTTTGGTTATATTATATTTTACCCCCACCTTGTTTAGTCGGTGTTATGCCTTGCCCAAGAAAGTCCCAAAAAGAATTATACGAAAGAAAAGACAGCAACAGATAAGAGACGAAGATGTTTCTTTTATACTTTCCTTTATTTACTGGGTTCAACAACCATTCCGTGGATGAGGGAGTTTTTCCTGAATACATTGAAATGGTTGAATCCCCCAGTTAAGGTGTCAAAAATACGTTAATTCGTTTCATGTATGTAGGTGTCTGCATTTGGTATTTCGGGCGTCCATAAGGGTTAGTCTTCTTTCGGAAGTTTTATCAAAGTCCGGTAAGAGTTAGTTTATAGTTCAGTAGTGGGTCTTGTATATTTCAGCATAGTGCTGACCGATAGAGAGAGGGCTGCTACTGGGTGAAGGGACTAACCGACGCTACGTCCAAAGACGTATGCGTGGTGCCCAAAACACCAGACAACAAAATGGTGTTGTTGGTTCGACGGACACTGCCTGAAAGAGAAAGATAATATGGTCTCCTTTTTCAAGAGGAATGCCTTTTTTCTTCGACGCATGCGTCATCCCCTTTTCCTGTTTTCCTCTGGGAGTTTCTGCAAATTTAATAGTTTTCTTTTTATTTATTTATTTTTTTTAATTTAATTTTAAATTTTTTTATTTATTTATTCGTTTCCTACAGGACCACGAACGAAGTAAATTTAACAGAAAAAACGAGAGAAAACAGCTTACTCCGTTTTTTACTATCTGTAGTTCTCAGAGAGTTATAGAGACGTATTTCATTTACCAAGCTGTCCCATGTTAAGTGTATAGATATTCATACACGGGGAAAACAACACAAAACTAGGAAGAACAAAGACTTTATATTTCGATCGTCATATTGGAAGTGGGTTCCCTCCTATTCCAAGCGTTATCTAAACAAGAGGTCATAATATGGAGTCAGGAAAGGTGTATATTGCTTATACACGTAACAGAATATGCTTTAAACAAGTATATGACAACACACGTGTGTGTCTACAGCCGAGTCGCCATTAAGATAAAAACATTTAAAATTCTTGTTGAACCACACCTCGACATGGCAACCTCTAATGCTCACCACTCAGCATCAATTAAGACAGTCCCAACCTAGGAAAAGAAATGAACAAAATCCTCGAAAAGTGATGTTACATTTCAACGGATCACTCTGCAATGCTAGTGACGGCATCAAAATTAAGTATTAATTTTGGGCAGGGGACGATGGCTAGGAATTCAGAGAGACGCTGGTATTCCAGGAAGATGAGAGAATTATTGAAAGTTATATAAGAAATGAGATATTGACTAAAAGCAAGTGAATCTAACGCATGCGTTCCTAAAAATACTCCAGCAGTAAATATGATAATGAATTTTAGGAGACTGTGGAGATCACGGGGAGGACAAACAAAGAATAACCGGCGAACTGGATCAAATCACCAGACTATGTTGCCATGGTTAACATTTTAAGATATGCAAATGAAACTCGCTGGCTCGAACTTCCTGTGCAAATGACCCTTCGAAAAAATCAAACAAGGCAACACAGATGCCCAGCTTTTGGAGAGTCGTTAAAAACTGTAGCCCGATTGGTTTTGAACATCTTCTGCAAATTGCAAAGACTATGTTGGTGGATCACTGTATATTCGGATTACACCTAAAATCAACGCAAAAAGCCCGACTAAAAGAAGAAAGGAATTTAAGAATTGCGCCAGTTTTAAATGCAGCAGAAACAGACGATGCTAGAACCAGACAACTGGGTGCTATTCGTGCTCCTACAGAGACAACGACCACGCACACGATTAAAAACAAAAGCGCGAGAAAATGCAAGTATAATGCAAAGATAACGCAAAGGTAGAATGGATTACCTTCACGTTATATTAACGAATAAAGAAGGGAAAAAGATAACGAAAATATTGAGAGTTTAAAGTTTTGAGGCTTTATTACGAGCTTGAGATGAAATGAAAATGCCAAAACGTGTTGCAAGTCGTTAGGACTGAAATGTCCAATACAGCTGGACACGAAGGGAAACCTTCAAGCTGTAAGATGCAGAACGAAATACTGGCATGATTTACTGACACAGCTAAAGATGAATGAAAGGTCTTCAAGCTGTAAGAAGCAGAACGAACACTGGCAAAATTTACTGGAACTGCTAAAGATGAATGAAAGGTCTTCAAGCTGTAAGAAGCAGAACGAACACTGGCAAAATTTACTGGAACTGCTAAAGATGAGTGAAATGTCTTCAAGCTGTAAGATGCAGAACGAATACGTCTGGACTAATCAACGGGAATTTGGTACATAAGAAAACAAGTGGTTCAGATGTTCTTAGAATGGTGGAGAGAGATAAAAGATTCTCCTTAAGAATTCTGGACCATAGCTCTGGTTTTTGCTCTCTCAGGCCGAACAAGGGAAAAACGGTGAACAGAACGCACGACTGAAAATAGTTCTTTCTGCTTGATTTAACGGTGAACAGAACGCACAACTGAAAATAGATCTTTCTGCTACACAGGTACTGTAGGAGAGTCTACAAAGCTGAATAATGTCCAGCAAAGTAAAACGTGCAAGAAAATTGGCCACTTCGTACGCGCATGAGTGAAAAAAGAATAGAAACGAGGATAACTAAAATGTTATCTCGGTACCAAAAAAGACAAGCACCAGAAAGTACATGAGGCGATACAACAGTGCGACATGGTGGAAACAAAAAACGACAAAAGAGAGCTACCTAATGATGCCAAAGTTGATATCAGACCTATGAGCAAACTCCTACTACGCAAGTTATTCTGAAAACTACAGGATATACCACGGGAGAAGACTCCATTACGTCTATTTGCATTTAAGGCTACCGCAATAAAACAAATAGGCGCAACCCTCCTCAGAGTGAGGCATAGAGACTGTGGGGGATGTAGTATTTTGGTTGGATCAGTAGATATACGTCCGTACTTTACGGGTATTGCTCTCTAAATTATTTCCACCACAAATACAACACAAAACTTTACAATCGCGTAAAAGAAATGGAATAGAACACAACGAACATTAAACAACAAACAATTTAATATGCACATAACAGAATATGAAAACAAATAAAATACATGATGTGTAAATGGCCTTTTGGAAAATAAAGTTTGGCTAGAAGAAAATAAATTTGTTTAAAGGTGTGTGTATGTTAACGGAGTCCGTAAATAAGTCGTTCTTACTTCATGTCTTGTTTTATGATTGTAGCGACAGCGTGTCGCGTTGATGAAAGAAAGTTTGTCGTGTTTTTCTTTTGAATGTGATTCGTGGCCATCTGAAGCTAGGTCATGAACTTTAGTTGAGGAAGGAAAGGAATTTGCCGGACAGAGTATTCGGCTACTGCTTTACTGGCTAAGTGGCTTGTGGTTTTTTCTTAGTGAATGGCTCCCTAACTCTGTGTTATTTATACCGTAATAGTGGATCAAAGAATCGTCCTAAAATTTTGGCGCGTAGACATTTATTGACCAATCAGATTTGTATTTTACTATTTTATTTTCGAACCTAAATATTTTCTGTTAGTTGACTTCCGATCCTATTTTTCTAGAATGTTCTATTCCATGTTTTTTAGCTGATTGGTTGAAAAATATGAAAATGTAACTTAAATGCTAATGCAGTTTTGATCCTAAATTTCTGGAATGTTCTTAAGTATGCTTTTATTGCTTATTTTAAGACTAGAAAAAATGTGTATCCCATAAGACAGATTCACAAGTGCCACTTTACACGAGGGGAAGACAAAGGAACTAATAGAGCTTCAGACGTCTAGAAAATTAGGCTAGTTGTACAAACAGACGACACTAACATAGCGCAATCCGAGAAAGACCGGAAACAGTAAAAAAAAAAAAAAAAAAAAAAGGCAGCCGAAAAAAGCAAACGAAACCTAAATAAATAAGTCCTAATAGAATTCTCTGGTGTATTTGATGAGATAGGATGCCTATCAGGGGAAT
Source organism: Sepioteuthis lessoniana (assembly GCA_963585895.1). Lineage (NCBI taxonomy): Eukaryota > Metazoa > Mollusca > Cephalopoda > Myopsida > Loliginidae > Sepioteuthis > Sepioteuthis lessoniana. The sequence goes on along the minus strand of CAUZXS010002865.1, from coordinate 213,389 downwards.
ATATGTTAAACACAAAACTCAATGTACCACCAGTCGTTCAGCCACCACGGAGTATCACTAAGGGACAAATTCAAAGCTGAATTAGACTCCTCCGTGAAGCAAGGCATCATTATAATTCATCCCAAAACTCACCTCATGAATGAACTTATATGCATATTGTTATGAATTTTTCAAATGTTAGGTAACTGAACATATAGCTATGAACGCCTGTTAGAAATTTAAAAAAATGGAATCCATTCAGATAGAAACACGACACGTGGCATAACAGAGACCAAAAACTCTGAATAAAAGGTTAATAATTCAACATAACATGTAAAGGAGAGAAATTATATATATATATATATATATATATAATTAGAAATGAGGCAGAAAAAGGGAAAACTGACGCACAAAGTTAATGACTCATGCTGGCGACGGCTTTTGATACTAAATGTTCTCTGTGAATTTTTTATTTTTTGCTTCTCTCTTGTTTCTTTTTTTTGTTAGAATTTGGTAGTTCCTTTTTCTCTTGGTTGTCGTGAAAGATTCTATTTTCTTTTCAGCTGTATTAGCAGTCGTTCATTTATTAGTTTCCTTGAGTAATTGACTAATCCATCCTTTATATATCCTGGAAGCATTCAGCTTTTCGTCTTTGGATATTAACAGCTTTTCTACCAGCTGACATCATTCATTCATTGTGCTGGGCAATCATCGCTCTGATTTTTAAAATCACGCAAGATATGTTCGACCCTAAGTGAATCATTAACGAGAGAGAGAGAGAGAGAGAGAGAGAGAGAGTGGAAAAGAAAAGAGGAGCAGAATTTTCAGACTTCTGGTTGTGGTTCCATGTATGGCCGACTTTCAAATAAGTTGATTTAATTAATGTAATATGGAGATTCATGTTACAATATGTCTTCAAGACGATGGACTTGAATAGAGACACGCACATATCCCACTTTGTAACACTCATATTTGAAGTTGTAATCTTCAAACTATATGGGGTTAAGTGATTTACCACTATCAATGCAAAGTTCGAATATTGACTGATCAACAGTCAAAGTAACTGACGACCTTCATTACACCGTTTGGACGATATCACTTCAACAGATTTCCCATGGAGGTGAAATGTGCCCCAGATGAACTCCAGAGAGCAATTTTTGAAAATTTTGGCGATATTAAGAGCGTCCTCTCAATTTCAAATGATACCATTGTGTACTGGTTCATGTCGCACTTAATGAACTCTTCGAAAGAACAAGGACAAAAAATTGCGAATTCATTCATGATAAATTTAGGGTGCGGATGACCTAAATACCTTATTCGTCTATGTATTTGATGGGATAGGATGCCTACCCGAAGAATATACTATAAACACAAACCCTAAAATACCACCAGTCGTCCATCCGCTACAGAGAATCCCAGTATTACCGCGGGATACATTTAAAGCAGAATTGCATTCTCTCAGGCATTGCTCGTTACAAAATCCACCTCATGAGTAAATTTATTTGTATGTTTTTAAGGCGAATGGATCAGTCAGATTATGCCTTGAGTTGGACGACTTAGATTTAGCCTCGAGACATCTTCAAATATGAGTGTTAAAAAGTGGGTTATTTACTCATGGATCCCGTGTCAATTATAACATTTACTTCCGTTTGTTTTGTTGTTTCTTTCTCTCAGTTTGATTTATACCTTTTTCGTATTTGGAGGTAATTCACGTTTGTTGGAATTTTTTGTTTCTACAAAGTGGAAATAAATATCCTCGTTAGTTGACTCGTCACTACTGCTCTAATGTGTCCCAGTGTTTACGTTGTGACGCTTGTCTTTTCTGCGATATCTAGGCAATGTGCAAGTCACCATTTTAGTTTCTATTCTTCTTCCGCTTGAGAGGCATGAACGTGCAAAATGACTAAGTTTCTCCTACTTCATGCAAATTTTATGCTGAGCGGGAGATGTGGGATAGACTGCAACAGTCAAGGGGAAATAACCCCATAGCCCTTAGTCTCCTTAAATGGAAGTGGAAGTGAAGAAGCAGAAAAAGAGTTAACTACCACGAGGGACACCATCCCAAAGAGAATATACAACATTATATAGTAGCAATGATCACAGAACCAAACAATTCCAAACAAAAAATATAAACGAAATGTTTGGATAAACCACTCGGCTCTGAGTTAGCCTGTAGACCCTGCACCATTCAATTGGACAGCAACCAGTCGGCTAAAATGGAAACGCCGTTTCCTCCAATATAAAATGGGATATGGTTTAACGGAAAAAATTGAGCAGAACAAGTCAGTGTATTCCTATATTCTAAAGGGGAAATAGCCGACGACATAATGACTACTATTATCAACGAAGATATCGTGGAACTCGAAGAGCTTGTGAGGGCATTTGACTTCTATTTCGGCGTATGCAAAAATCTCATTGTTGAGTTCAACAAAAATCTCACACGGAGTTCAACAAAAGAATACAGAAGTCAAAGGAACCTATCGACATTTTCATACAAGACCAAGAAGGTTGCGCTGGAATGCGAATACGGTCTCTTGAAAGACGATCTTATCAGAGACAGGATCATTGCAGGAGTACTAGACGCGGCCTTCTCGAATGAACTCTAAGCAAGGGCAAACCTGACACTATCTCAGGGAATGCAAATAAGCAGACAGACCAAAAAACAAAGAAAAAATCAGTCTTTCATCACACGAGACCACGCAGACAATTTTGGCCAAAACAAAAGATGACAAAGGAACACACTGTCAAGTTTCTCATACCGTGAAATAAAGTGAAATAGACGAAGGAAAAATTATCGTGGAAAGGAAAAAAAACTTGCTAAACAAAACAGAACTATATAAGGGAGACAACCACTTGGGTCGTCGAACCTGATGTAAATCTTTTAACACACATCTCCAAAATACTTAAAATTTCTTGAGGATGCTGAATTAAAGAACCCCGTCCCTGAGTAAAATTTCCCTATGCTTAATGGTGGCATCATTCAGGTTTATATACCACAGTTCAACTACATCCACCAACGGATAATTATTGTTCTCGGCAAACCAGCAAAAAGTAATGGTCCTGGGCTTGCTCGCCAAGCTGGTAGAGATGTGCCAAAAGAAAAACGTCTTTTGAAATTGAAGAATCATTCACGAGAGGTGGAGTTGATTGCAGTTTATAAAAGTGATCTGATGGAGTGTATGGCGTCCGGAAGTACTGACATCTAATGACAATCATCCAGATTGTTTGACTTAAGGACAAGTTTTATAGCTTTTCAGATGATACTATTGTACCTTTCCACCTATCCATTGCCATTAGAGTGGTAGGGTGTTGTTTTACTTGTAACAATGCCTCTATTTAATAGGTAAGACTTAATTTCTCTGGATAGAAAATGTACCTCTGTCAGAGTTTATATAACTCGGGAGGCCAGTAAGTACAAATAACTGGTCAAGACAACTGATTACCGTTGATGTATGCATATTGGAGCGAGGAAAAACAAATGGAAATCTGGAGTATTCATCCACTATTTGAAATTGAAGATACAGGACCTTTGGAATCAATACTCAGTTGTTCCAATGGCTGAGTAGCGTTAATCAATGTTCTATTTTGCATGTGAAAGAATTTTGGCTTGAGTTCTGCACAAATTCGACATGAAGAACATACTTTCTACACTCCTTCAGTTGAGAAGGGTAGATTTTTAGCGCGTATGAAGGGAATTATTTGTGTAATTCCAGAATGGCATAGTCCTTGGTGAAGGTCACTTCGTTGGATATTGACCGAAAGATCCCTTTGACATGCCACACGAGTTGCGTGAATGGCATAACAGGATATACACCTGTTTCCTAAAGTAAACTGAATGTAGTTTTTTCCTCGGCGGAATTGCCGCGGAAGTTGCATGGGTGACATGCAAGACAGGAGGCGTATCCACATGTAACACGTAGGCGGGAGGTGTGACCACGAGTATTACATGGGTGTCCGGAATATTATGTAAACCAGGGAAGATTTTGACCTAGTGAAAACGAAAAAGATCGGCAGAAGAGCTTCTAGACATTATTCAGCTCTAGGCGCTGACATTGCTGCAGATTGTCCATGGTTGAGAGATAGAGAAAAGTCTGACCTGTACGAGACTCGCAAAAGTCGATAAGTGAGTAGAAACTAAGATGATTTCATGCCTTGAGATGGCCTGTATGAGATTTACGAAAGTAAAGAAGCGAATAGAAACTAAGATGATTTGATGCTTTGAGATAATGCCAGACTCGCGAAAGCAGAAAAACGAGTCAAAACTAAGATTATCTGGTGCCTTGAGATGTCCCTGTACAAAACTCGCGAAAGTAGAGAATCGGAGAAACTAAAATGATTCAATGCCTTGAGGTGGGCTTGTACCAGTCTCGCGAAAGTAGAACGAAGAAGTGGTTCCTTAAATACTCTCTCTCTCTCTCTCTCTCTCTCTCTCTCTCTCTCTCTCTCTCTCTCTCTCACCATACGTACATTTCAAGTAATAAAAGGAAAATATATATATATATTTTTAGTACATCTGCATTGTTGTCTTTCTCTACTATACAACAACTAAATGTTGATATATTCAATGAAGCATAAAAGGCTCTAGTAAGAGTGTCAGGGGCGACATTGTCTTCTCCAGGCTGGTATCTTATAGAGTATCTAAAAGCAGGCGGTTCTATTCGCCATTCTAAAATCTTTATTGTTTTTTTTATTTTAGTCCTCTTACAATTATCGAGCATAAATGCTCCTGAAAGATAGTCTGCAATCAAAGTAAAATGCTGCCTTGAAAGGAGGTGATTCCATTTGCTAACAGCATCAATTATAACAGTTGTTTTTTTTGTTTTTTTTTCTATGGATGGATAGTGTAATTCACTACCTTGCAGTGTCTGTGCCATAAAAGCTACCGGTTTACAGTACTACATCTGAAGCATCACATTCAACAACAAATGGCAATTCTTCATCTATGTTTTGCAGTGTGGCATTCTCTAGTTGTTTCTTCAGAGTTTTAAATGCTTGGATAGCTATTGTATTCAGTGGAAAGTTTTTGTTTTTAATTAACAGCTGTATCTTATCAGAGAACCTCTGTATCCATTTAGCATAATATGCAAACACGCCAACAGTATGAAATATATATATAACGAGGGTAAATGGGTTGTCTCTCGTGGTCGACCCCACTCTCTAAAGGACATGTATGACACCATATAATTGGTCGGCATATCTTTTCAAAATAACCAATCGCTGGCTTCCAAGACGTTGGCACCAGATATCAAAGACATGTCTAAGCCTCTTTCCTTATCCAAGCTCACTAGTGAGGAGATGTTAAAATTCAAGCAGTGAACCTGGAGCCATATGAAGTACGTTAAACTTTCGTATATACGACACAAGGACTTCAATTAAGTGGACAATTATATGTTTATTTTTGTATAATATTATATAGCCGCAAATAGAACAATTTGTTTGCAACAGTAATATAATACTTTAAAATTCCAACGTGTTCATATTTTTCCCGATACTAACTTTCTTCTGTTTTCAACTTAACATATTTGCGGCCAAATTTTCCAATAATTTTTTAATAACAGCTCTCCTTAAGGAATTCAGGGTTGTTGGCACAGGTAGCTCTTGAAGTGGTCGGAGTCTTTCTCGATCAGGTTTGATAATGCCATTACCTACCCAGTAGCCCAGGATATTAAGAACTGGTACAGAAATACAGTTTTAGTTTCAGTGTCATATTTTTAGCCTTGATTACTTTTAACATTCCGATCTTGTTCTTCTTGGTTTCTTCCCGTGACAGTTATGAAAACGTATCTTTTAATGTCTGTTCCTGAATAAGTTTGGCCATTCTCGTTGAAAAACAGTTACCCCATTTGTTACACCAAAATAAATTTTACGGTACTGGTAGAGTTTTCCATTAGCTTCAAAAGCCTCAAATTTCTTTTCGTTTTGCTGAAAGGTAATTTGGTGATAGGTACATTTCAAATCAAAGGTTGAAAAGACTGTGTATTCCGCAAGTTTGTTAACAATTTCCTCAATGTGTGGAGGAGGATAGGCATCGAGTTCAGTATATTGGTTGATAGTTTGTGAGCAATCAACACGTTACCTTTTCTGATGTCTGTTGATGGGGTCTTTAACAACAACCACCAAAGCCCTCCACGGAGATGAAGCTGGTTAAGTTATGCCTTGATGCAAGTTTTATTTTATTTATTAAGTCAACCACACAATAACCAGGGTTTTCATTATAGTTAAAGCCATTGATATTTCTTTTTGAAGTGATCTGATTTAATTTGTAATTTTGAGGTAACCCTCTCGTCGACAAAACCTGAGTTGCCTGTGTCAATTAATGCATTTACTGTATGACCATTAATGGACAGTTTCGTGACTTCAGACCAGGAACTGACGTTGTAATGGTGCATAGATTTGTTGTACTAATTGCGGCCGTTATACTTATACTTTTAAATTTGCACACCTTAGCCTATTCTTGCACAAATGTGGTAGGTGAGTTCTTTAGCCAGGCATATATTCCTTTTGTGTAGTTGTCCAATACAAAAATCAGCTTTTTTTGTCAGAAATAGGAAGCGACTTCTTCCGACTGAATGACGTGGCAAAAGAGTTATTTACGTTTTCGTAGTGTTATTCCTCCGTGTGGGGATTGAATAAAAAAATTTAAAAAAAACGAATAACATAAAAAGTAAAAATAAAATAAGCATGAAATAAAAGAAATAAAAGCAAAAATAACAATTTCCCTGTGGGCCACAGACAAGAAGCGCAAACCATGCATGCCTGGAAAGATAGGCTTTTTGGCGCCAAATATCTTCTTCAGTTTCCTCGACATAACTCGACTGAACAGACGTCCTTTTTCTCTCGACATTCATGGAGCACACGCGTCTGCTAAGGCCTTTGGCCCAGCAGTCCGTTCTTTCTTCTGTTCGTAGCAACATCAGCTGAAGATACACAAGGCTGACCCTCAAACCCCTTAAACTCGATATCAACAATTCACAATTTGCCAAAATGACCTGAGATTCATCTTACACCTTGACCAGGAAGCAAGGGTTTTTTTTTCTATTGGTTCAGGAAAACATTCCCACAACGAAATAGTCGCAAACCCCGAAAATAAGATTTGACTTTAAAAGTATCCCTGACATTTTTCTTTCTATCCTTAATTCCTTTGCAGCTTTAACAAACAAAAAGATGATAACAAGTGAATGGAGATGAGAAAAGTCAGTTACCAACGTCATAATTTCCCAACACCACAAAAAACATCTTCTGCCCCATAAGAGTCTGTAGTAGTTGTAGTAGTAGTAGTGACGTGGCTGGTTGCCTTGTTGTTGTAGGCCTCTGAGTTTTTATGGACCAGGTCAAGGGACAAAGCTTGTTTGTAGGTGGATTGTAAGTCAAGCGTTCAATTTTCAAGTAGACTCCGTCACAGATATTAGTCCGTTAATAAATGCGTCCCTTACGAGTTCTTCTCTGTATTGTTCTGCGGTCACTCCTTTAAAAACACAGTTCTTACTCAGTTTATAGAGTTCTCATAGGAACTCGTCCAGAGATTCATCGAGTGTCCATCGACAGGTAGATAATTGGTGCCTGGCCAAAATTTCATTTGGTGTTTTAATATAGTCCTCTATATACTCGTAAGCCCTGAATGAAACATAGCCGACTAACGTTCGTAATTTTTTTTTTTTTTTTGAGCGCTGTCGCCGAATTCTTCAAAAAAAGTTGTTTAACATATTTCCATTCTTTTGTCGCTGAAGGGAAATTTGGGTCTGGGTCCAGTTTGGGAGGTTTAAACATTTTCTCTATGTTGACAGGCATATACAACACTTATCACCCTCTTTTGGTCGATATTTCTTCAACCGGATTCCCTTCGGAATCAGTTCAGTCAGTGAAATTTTCCAGCGAAGAATATCGACAATTTTGGCTGACATAGGAGTGATTTGCTATGTAGATGATATTCTAATCCACACAAAAGACCACATCACTTATCACCGTTACTTTCGCACAGTATTGAAACAACTGCAAGATGCCAGTCTCACACACAATGAGGAATGTGAATTTCACAAAAAATTCTCTACATTTATCAAGTACAGGCATCCCGCGAAAATAGATGATTAAACGCTTCTTTCCTCCGAGCAACATCACGGGGTCCCAACGCTTTATGGGTAAGACAAATCAACTGGCCAAATACATGCGGAATTCTGCCAACATCACAGCCCTTTTTTTAGAAGCTTAAGCTGTATTAGTCTCCCGTGAAAGAAGCACGAAGTAGCGAAGCTCTGAATACACGGCGTGTAAATCATATTAGTCCGACTCTCTCTCTCTCTCTCTCTCTCTCTCTCTCTCTCTCTCTCTCTCTCTCTCTCAACGATTTCGACATTTCGTAAATAAAAAGAGAGTTTATATTTTTATGAACAAGTATCGTTGTCACTTTCCCAGAAGGAGCCTTTACTGCTTTCGTCTTTTCCTTAGTCAATGAACTCTTAAAAGGGAAAAACTTAAAAACAAAAATCTTCCTTCTACCTTTTCACCTACTCCCACAAACTCCAACCGTGTACCTATCCAACAGAAAAAGCTCATAAGAGAAAAACAACACTACACCTTCAACGTCGATCACTCTAGAAACCAGAAGATGCTGTTTTCATAAAAGATCTACAAAGATCGAGAGATGTCATGGCAAAACCTCCATTGTGTCCACAAAAAAACAGTCTGGTCAGGCGCATCAGGTCACACCTCGTGCCAACTCTAGATGAAGTACAGGTTACATCAGGATAAAGTCATCCATTTTTAGCGCACAGCACTGAACAGACACTTCCAGTTAAGACCATTCCGCAGATCACAGAAAATATGAAACTGGAGAAACTAAATTTGTAAAAAAAAATGGAAACGGGGTGAGATAACTTATTGCGGTCAAGAAAAAATAATTAGATGGACCTAAGTTAGTCTTCTTGACCGGAAAGGGAAGTGAAGAAGTAAAAAAGACTTGACTACCACAAAGGAATCCATGCCTAATTGCGGCTCTATCGGGACATGAAGAGCTTCCAGCTGACTGGTCGTAGCTTCTGTTCTAGCAATATTCAGGTCTAAGGTAATTGTCAAGCCGTTTCCATTCTTTTGGAGAGATTTCTGTGTTTGACCCAAGGTTTGTAATAAACATAAAGAGGTCCACTAGGACAGTTTCCTCAACCATGCGGTTATATCTACACTGCTTTATTAGTTGTCCCAGCCTTTTAAAAAACTTATGTAGCGATTCATTAAGCTCTTAATAATATTACCCGAAAATTCTCCCTGGGTTTCAGTAAAGCTTTGAATATATATATATATATATATATATATAGGGTGACCCAAAAAAGAACCCATATATTTTTGTAGAAGTAATATAGGTTCTGTTTTTTTGGGGGGGGGCACCCTGTATATACCAACCCTTCTGAACGAGCGGAATGCGATACAAGGTTAATTTTAAGTGGAGTTTAACAGACTTGAATTCAGAGTTTTCCTTCTCCTAGACCAGTTACCATACCAAGGTTGGCCCTATTATTTACTCATAGCTGGAGAGAGAATAGGTAGATTTATACTTTTCTGGAGGTATGTGAATGTAAACAGCCTTGTCTAGGATTGAAATACGAGTTATCGTGTCCATTTATTACGACGGTAACCATTACACCACGATTGCCGTCTGATTTTTTATATAGCTGTCCTCGTTCCTTTCCTTTTCTCTCTGAAAGACGTGGCGCATTTAATTCTTAGCCCTCATTCCTCGCCCAAATTAACAGGTAGTTAATTTTCACGTCGTCACGAACGTCACAGAGCGGCCCATTAAAATGTAACATGGTGCGTAAATTTGTCCATTTTCTTCCCTAGGTTTGGACTGTTCCAAACTATACTATGTGGGGGGGGGGAACGTGAAAAGTTGCCATGTCGAATTACGAAGAAAGTCCCATAAGAATTTTGATTTCTTACCTTGATAGGAGCTATTGACACGAGGTTTCATATCCTTGTTTCAAGGAAATTCCTTTAAGTCGACGAAAACGTTCCTCTAGTTCTGTTTTAATCCGTCTTCTGATACCATATTTCATTTTTTGCCGGGGCTGGGCGTACAGATAAGACAAAAACAACAAACACATGTTTATTGCTTGAAAGCTACCATAGAAAAGAGAGGTTTAGTATACACAACTAAAGTAGTTAATGCCCCTTTCAATCCCAGGTCGCGTCATACTAAAGACTTTTAAAATGGTACTTGATACCTCCTTGCTTAACACTCAACAATATAAGGTACATATCAAGGGTAAAGTGGAGCAATCCAGGGAAAGGAGTAGTGCCCTCCCCTACACCTCACTGTAGTAGCTATTGAAAAAGAAGCCTTCTGGTCGCCCTCGACTACGGTCGCTAATTTTACCTTTTACTACAGAATTCCTATCAAGAGAGATTACTAGATAATATAACAATGTGCATGTAGTAGTGAGCTAATCATGTCAGCAAGGACTAAGCTTTTTTAGTCAGTCAAAAAACACTGTAAACTGACACAGTGAACGTTTCTAGGATCCTCTCAAAACAAATACTCCAAATTCTGCATTTACCCAGTTTTCCATAGACCTATCGCATAATAGCTTCATGCATACCTCAGTGGCCAACCACAGACAGTAGGTCCTCACATAGGACTATGTGACTCACTGGGACTATTTGACTATACCTCGTTCTTATGCAAACAACAGCTAACCTACAGACAAATAAGTCTATTCCTTGAAACTTGAAACTCGAACTTTAGACTTGTTGAAATGAAATTTAACAAATGTAAATTTTCTTTTTCAAAAATGTCTTCTATATTTTTATGAGTAAAGTATACTCTTTTTGTTAAAATCATTTGTTTAATACCATTTCTTTTAGCACTTCATTTCATAACAGTAAAACCTATTTGTCATTTTAGCCTCTCTTCCCTTCCTTGTGACAATACATGGATATAACACTCCGATTCATTCAACATGAATCATTTTCATATTTACTTGAAAATAAAAAATAAAGAAAAATAACACATTCTTTACTTTATTGTAAAAATTTAATCATGCTTTTCATTAAAAATCAATATTTTCATATTCTCATTTTATATGGGTTATAAAAATTTTTTTTTTTTTATATATATGATATCATCATCATTATCGCTTGGCTTCGTGAAAAAAAGATCAAGAAGGTGATTATCTATATTGACTACAGTCATGTTCTTGGTTGACAATACCAATATAGGACAGACAGGCAGCAGCTGAAGGTCTACTCAGGGTTTGATAGCATAGTGTTGCATTTTTTCCTCCCGTGCCTTTTGTCCTCGAGGGTGACTTTGCAGGTGTTTTCGAAGGTGGAAACAACACAGTTGATGGTGAGACACCAACTGTCACGATTCTCTGCTTGGATGGACCATCGATGGCAGTCGATGTGACAAGCTCCAAGGAATTTTTTCAAAAAGTCCTTGTATCGTTTCTTTGGAGCCCTTTCGTCGTGATGGCAAGTGTGACCTTAGCAGACAAGGATCCCTAATCCTGGAGACATGTCCTGCCCGGTGTAGCTGGGACTTCATTAGCAAAGCAGGTGATTTTCGCCAATTCAACATCCTGATAGTGACTTTCAGTCAGCAATGCTGGAGAATCAGTAGCTGCTGATGCTACAAAAATGCTAATGAATCACCGGCAATCCTTGTGACTTTCGCCTGTTCAACATCCACTGGAATGACTTCATCACTCCAGTGGATGGCGTGTATGGTGTGGAGGCAGTGTATGTAGAACCACTTGAGGAGTCGTCTGTGATGATGATAAGTGACCCACAACTTTGAGCTGTATAGGGGGTGGCAAGGATGATAGCTCTATACACGATGATCTTTATATCCCTTCTTCAGGTTCCTGTTGTACTACATGCGTTGGTAGTCTGACAAATGCCTTGTTCGCCTTTGCCAACCAATTTGTCAACTTTCATTTGACGTGAGGAATTACCCCATTTAGGTAAACAAATGGACAACTTTCAACTCATTCTCAGCAATGATGATATAAGGAGGACGGTATTGTTCCCGGGGTACAGACTGGTTGAGTACCTCCGTTTTCTTTAAGCTGACTTTTATCCCAAAGATGTAAGAAGTGATGTTCTGCAAGGAAACTGGATGGGCAACAAAGGCAGCAGCATTGAGAAAGGTGAGGTCTCAGATCAGTTGTTCCAGAGTCTTCACGCATAGAGGTAACGCCTGAGTGGTTTGTGTCCTCGTGAGCTTGGTGAAGGTATCTGGCACGGAATTTGTAGGTCAAGACTAATCTGGGAGATTGTTTAGTCTCTTATCATTAAAATGGAGGTACTTGGTACCAGAAAAAATTGATGTATGTGTTTCTTAAAAAGTGTTGCTCGGTGATCTTCGGAGTGGATATGGGTTCCACTTGAGGCAAGTGATTTGAGGGCTCTGATGATTTTCGAGGTGTTATCATTCAGTTGTTTGGCTGCCACATCACGGTGGTTGTAATTCCTTTCAATAAAGATGAAGAATGCGTCCGTGATGCGCTTCTGGAAGCGGATGTTTTATGGTGTGTGAGTCTTGGCGTTAAGCTGTAATTTGTCAACCTCGCCGATACCACGAAGAGACATAGGTATGAAGGCCGGAGCCTTCTAACTTGAATGCTCTGCCTGTCAGTTAGGGTCACTGTGCTTTGACCTTTCTATGTCCGCAGCCTCTGCTGAGCATGTCAACCCAGAAATTCGAGTAGACTTCGACAAATTTTAGAACAAACATAAGATTTCTTCTTGCCATCCTTGTATTTTGGCATTGTTGTACTCACGCTGGTCTAGATAGGAAATAATCGAATTTCAATATTACCCGTTTTATAGTATATGCCTCTCATTCTGTTGTAGACCAGTTTTGTTCTGTGGAGTTAAATATATGTGAGGCGACTGCTATAATACTTTTCTTCTCATTGTCAACTTCTTGTATTAAAATGTTTCCACACACAACGTCATAAGTATCGGTGGTGAGTGTGAAAAGCTGAGAGAAATCTGGAAACGAAATGACAGGGAGTGAGAAGTGTCGCTTCTTGATTTTTTGGAAAGCCTTGTCGGCCCTTTCGGTCAAAGCAAACGGTTTGTTAACTTTGTTGAGTTCATGTATGGAGCCCATAAGATTTGATAACATGTCAGACCTGATCTCTTCATGTAGATGAGTCTCAAGGAATTGTCTGATCCACACTAAATGGCCGATGAGGCTTTGTAATTCTTTTTTTTAATGTTGGGGGCTCCGTTTCCCTGGTGACGCAGATGTATTCCGGGCTGACCTTAAATCATTCATTGTTTACTTTACGCCCTAGGAACTTCGCCTCTGATGCAAGGAAGGTAGATTTGTCTGGATTCAGCTTGTCTGAACTTACGCAGGGCGGTGAAGAGTTGCTAGAGTGCGAGTATGTATTCCTAAATGTCTTAGTGTGGACCAGGTTGTCATCGATGTAAGAAGATAAGTTGTCAGGAGACGCGAGAGTGGCCAAGGCTTCTGCTATGCAGCAGGAGAAGATCTGTCCGACTGAAGTAAGACTGAAAGCCAGATGCGTGTACTGTTAGCATCGGCCTTTCCACGTAAATGCTATTTTGAGGCGAGTTCACTCGTCGATGACAATCTGCTGCTACAGAGATCGAGTGACGTGAAATATTCATTGCCTTCACCAATTTTGTTGAAGAATTGGTCGATCCTTGGCATTGATTAGGGGTCAAGATCGACTAAGATCTTGTTGAAGGTTCTTTTAAAGTTAGCAACTACGCGGATCGATCTCTTTTTCTTGCGAACAGCAAGGCTACTGAAGCCTTTGGGGTCAATGCAACTTTCAATTATCCCCTCAGTGGCATGCGTTCTACTTCTACGACAATTTCTGCCTTCAGAGCCACAGGACTAACCGTTAGTCGCTATACGAACAGCTCAGTACCGATAATGTCGGCGTAGAGAATAAGCAGGTTTGCTGTGGTCTCTAATTCGTTGCAATTTGGGTGGTTTGGTAGCGTCAGGCTCATAATTCGTTTCAGCCAGTTCAGTTTTTGATCCAGAGTCTGTATGTTGAGTTGTGATCTCATAGTAGCCTGGTTATGACTGATAGTGGTTCGGACCCCATATGCAGGGTCGTAGGTTGATGTTGAAGCTGGTATTATTATGTGTGTACCGTATGCTCTGAGTAAGCGTGGTTCTGATTTCAACTGTTGCGTTCTGGTTGTTTATTGAATAGGAGTCGAGTGTGTTGTGGCCGAGGGCATTTTGACTAATTAGGATCGGTGTCACCAACGTTTTAATCTCTCCAAAAATGGGTGAGCTTAATTCGTCAAGGGTGGTGATGCAGCCATTAATCCTTTTCACGTGGACGTCGGAATGGGTCATATGTTTCCTGGCTTTGGGTAGATCGGCACAGTGCAGTCGGAACATCCAGAATTCAACATTGCTGTGCCGGAAAAAAGGAATGCCTTTGACCGTAAAGGTAGTGCTGACTATCGGTGACTGCTGTGTGGAAGGTCTCTGGTGTTTGAATATGTGATAGCGAGTGTGGGTGAACGGATGACGAACCATCACATTTCGTCCGATTCGTATCGAAAATCCTACTCTTTAATGGTGTGTCATCATCCGTTGTTATGACGTGACCTGAACGAGACGCGAGTGACGATATGTACAGTTGCGTCCGCAGAAGCAAGTGCAACACATGGAGTAGTTCTTGCAATATGGCGGGTTCTGGGTTGTGGTTTCGGTCTCTGTATGCTTGATAGTAGTCGCGTTTGTGTGGTGTGGTGACGTTTGTCTGTTGCGAGTGCATTGGTTGGCCACTTGTTCATAGTGGTTGTTTCTGTTTGATTGGCACGTTTCCTCGCCTTGATCGCTATGGTCTGTATGTATACGCAGTGTCGTGCGAAGTTGTATCGTCACTTTTTATACTTCGATCGTTGGACTATACCGCTCACCGTATAATGGCTTTGACCTTCTCGCTCATCACGATTGCGCCTATTATTGAAAAAAGTGTATCGACAGATAATTCTGCATTGTTGTCCATCTTGTATTTATTTATGTGGACAGCAGCCTCTCTGATGACGTTTTCGAGTCGGTCAGCAAAATCCGTCAACTTCTCGCCGTTTTATAGTTGTAAATCCCAAGTTCGACTAAGGTGTTGGAAGGTGGTCATCTGGCTGTCGTGGGCCGCTATAAAGTAGGTTTCCAGCTGTTCGAAAGTGGATGTGTCCTGCTTGAAATCTACCAACTACTGGTTGAGTAAGTCCATGTCAGTTTTGACTAATTCAGCTTCCAAGTAAGGATAGGTGGCAAGTTCTGGCATGACGTGGATTATATAGACCTTGTTTAGGACGGAGATAAACTGACTCACGTCATTTCCAAAATTGATGTTGGCTTGTGCTTCTTTTATCCTCTCATCTGATGGACGTGTTGGGTCAGATTTAAAGTTGAACAAGGAAGTGTCCTGTACCTTGATAAAAGCGAAAAGCGAGGAGCGAGTCAACTTTGTAAAACTCATATTTCTCTTGTTGTACATCTCTGATACCAATGCTAGAGACAAGCATATGGTTGCAAAAGACAACGGATTAGATCTAATTTCGTTTATTTTAGATAAACAGAAGTCAGCAGATTTAAAAAAGATACGGGCTTTCTTCTTCATCTAGATTGGGGTCAGAAAACAAATGGGTGTAAGTCTGTTCTTGACTGGTTGACTTGATTGTGTGCGGCATGGTGATGCAGTGTGAGGCTGTTAACGGTCTTTGATCTTGTCCGAAATGTGACGCACGAAGATTCTTCCTGGTACCAGTCCCAGTATCAACTGCTGTTCGTGACTTTTGGTTGACCGTTTTATAGCCGTATTTGGGATTGAAATCGGCCTTGAAAAACTTTGTAGGAAAGTTTATAATTGGTTGAAAAAGGACTTTTTAATTGTCTGTTGAATTAGTTTATCAACTGGAAGCTGCGTGGAGCCTACATGCACAGACATGTTTTATTCATTTTATTAGTAGCAGGTCAACATTTTATTAGTAGCAGGTCAACATCTGGTTGATGTTAGTTTTCTTTAATCAAATATATTTTTGTTGGATTCTCTTCCCAAGTATTTTGATTTGTTTTGCTGGTGAATTTGGTTTTAGTAAATTTGTAAATCAGGCGAGATTTTGATTTCTGTTGTATAAAACATGACATAATTTTTAAGATATTGGGGTTAGTAAACTAGTATAAAAAATTTTAACAGAGCTTCCATGATGCACGAATTGTCTATATCCATAGCTACCCTATGTTTATGTGTTTATGTACACAGTCAACATATTATCAATTAAGAAACCCATTGAGCAATTTAACATATACTTAGACTGGTCCTGAATTTTTGTGTACAACACCTGGGATCTATTTCCCAAAATCGTTAAAACTGCACACAAAGACCATCTCCTTCAACAAAATCTCTTTTCTTTGAATGCTGATCATATCATTCTATGAGTAGTATGATATTGTTGAAGTATTCTACACATGAGTGTTTCAATATCATCATTTATTACTTTTTCCACAACTCTTTATTGTTTTTTTCTGCCTATTTGTCACATGATAGTATGGAGACCATGTGTCATGATTTATGACATTAATAGTCATAAAAAGCTCAAAATCCAAACTGATGAAACAGGCTGTGTCATCTGTCACAGTGATCAGTGAAACTATAAATGTGTATCATAGTGTTCTAATTGTGGTGCTTGATGTTCATGTAATCATGTCTGCGCATTTGGAATAAGCATCTACAATAATGAGAGACATTTTCCCTTGGCTAGGTTCTACATAATCCAAATGAATAAGGGACAAAGTTTTCGGGTGATATTTCCAGAGATGAAATGGGGCCACAGTGAGCTTTTTGGAGTTTACTAGCCATGCAGTAAAGCCTGAAACAGTTTTCAATGTGAGTTGATCCCTGGTCACTGCATATAGTTTCTAGCAAGTGCCTTCATCCGACAAATACCAGAGTTTATTTCATGTAATTCCTCTAATATTGTCTTCTTGGCTCTGGAACTATAACATATAGTTCACATAACAGATAATCATAGTAATTTCATCTATATACATGAAATATAGTTTGACCGTGTCATTGCTAGCTATCTTTTGCAACCCACACAAATCTCAATATTTTGATTGAACTGCATCTTAACTTATATAACTTTTATATCATTTGTGATGACTAGCATAAGTGTTTCTTCTGGAGTTGGGAGCAGTGATGATGGTATCTTATTCAAAGGTACTCTATTCATCAGCATTTGGTTTGGATTGGTTTCTTGCTTTAATGGCATATCAACCTTTGTAGGTTATTTAATGCCAAAGCCACTCTCCTACAAGAACAATAGTGGTACTATTTAACCCATGGGAGGATAAGGGGGTTCATACCTTTCCCAAGGGTATCAGCCTGAAAGTGAACATTATAGCGTGACTGGAGTACGAACTCGCTTACTACGATTCCGCAGTCCATGGCTTTAACCATTACACCACGAGGACACCCCATCAGCATTTGACATATCAGGTCCTTTACTATAAAAAATATATAATCATATGCTGACAATGGAAGTGGTCATCTCTATGTATCCAAATGTTAATGACTATTATTTTGACCTCCTCCAAAAATCCTTACAAAAGCTTATGATTTGTCACTACAAGGAAATGTTAACAAGATGGTATTTAATGGAACTTTTTCACTCAATACACTACTACAAGACCTTCTTTTTCAATATCAGCATAGTTTTTCTCTGCAGTTATAAATGAGTATGAAGTATCTGCTATTGGTTTCTAAACTCTGTTCACTATAACATGAGATATTACAGGTACAATGACATATGGTTCTTGGTCACCAGTTTTCATAACATTTGACAATCATGGTAAAAATTTATGATATTAATTTACTATACCTAAATATGATTTCAGGTGATTAGCATTTTCAGGTATTGGTGTTTCTCATATGGCTTTTAGATTTTACAGATATGACACCTGGGATGACCGATATACATAGTATGTTACACCATCTACCATAAAAATAAATTGGTTTCTCTTGACCATATATAACAGTATAGTTATGAATTCTATTCTTTGACAAAGTCTTTAATGTTTTATTTTCAAAAAACGACCTTCTTTTCTATCAACTTATCTTTAATTAAATATTGACATAAGATCATTCGATGAGTTAGTCTGAAATTTGGAATAATATATTCATGAAATCATTACAAAATCAGTGTTTGCAATTACTTAATAATGTTTTCATGGAATCTTGTTTTCTGGCTACAATTATAGCATCTAATGTTGAGTTACTTTTACATATATCTATTTTCCTATTAGCATGATATTTATTGTATAGTTATTCTATTACATCAAGAAAAATCAATTTTTATTGAACAAATATTTTCTTTAGATTCTATAAAGCATTGTCTTTATATATTTTTATCATTATTTTCCACTCAGTAGTAATTAGTAGCTCAATTTATCACTCTTACAAAGAATAGGATTATTTGTATGTGTTATGTGACTTGCCATTACATGGATCATAGAAATCATAACAACAAAATCTCCTGTAATCAGATTTCTATAAAGCCTCATCTCACGTCATAAAGAGGTTACATGTTTTCAGAACCTATATAAGGTAATTATTTTCATTATTATTACAAATTATGATTTGCATTTAAATCTAAAATCAAAGTATTTTATCATATATTCATTAGTTTATAAAGGTATATATTTTCCTTAAATAATATACTTTCCTTATCATATAAAACAACTTTAATTCTATTTCCCAACACTATAAACACGTTAACTTTAAAATCAGCAATGACAAACATGAATGATTTATACCTCTATTTTTATGATACACAAGGGAACAAACCATCTCAACTAAAGTTTGGATTTCAATTAAGATAAAAAAATGAATATTATTTTATATTAATAAAAAGGATCCTTTGATTTTTGACTCATAGTAACTGTTTTCCTTTAAAAAATCTATCCAAAATATTTCTGAGTCAGCATCTCACAACATTTTCTACTTGGAAACTCATTTTTTCCTTTCTTATATAGTGCTAGAAATAACAACTTTTGGATGAAAATAAATATGAACTTACTCTTTTTCTTGAATCATTTCTTATTTCAAATTCACTTTTTCATTTAAAACTATTAGCCTTAATTCAATTTAACTTGTCTTCATCATTTTCACAGGAAAAATTTTCCCTAAAATTAATACTGGAATTAGATATTCAGTGTTGAACAACAAAATTCTCTGGTTAGAGTATCTGAAACAGCATTTTCCTAACCTGGCCTATAGTAAATTGTATTACTAAATGACATTAGCTCCAACCTACATTCATGTATTTTGTCATTTTTTATCTTACTTTGCCTTTCTATTATCCAGTATATCAGCCACAGAGTAATCATTAAAAATGTTGCTGTTAAATTCATGTGTAGTAATTCAGTGGAGGAAAGAAGAAGGAGTAGGAGATGACTAACTCACTGACCAGTGAGGGAAATGCTGTATTGCCCATCATTTTTGGTGTAATATTAATTAAATGAATGACAAACAAGATTTGGTTTGGTTTGGTTTTATGGTATATCAACCCTTGTATGTTATTCAATACCACAATCCTCTTTATACATATATATTGATGTTATATACAAGTGTGTGGTTGTAAGAAAAATAAGACTGACGAGAAGATTTAGTTTATTTTGTTTATTGAATAAATAAAATAAACAAGCAGATGAAATATCTGGCTGGCTAACGGGGGGGTCTATTCAACGACAAGCGGTTGCTTTGATCTGGTCGGACGGTGTTGTCGGGTGACGCTCTTAGGATGGCTGGCGATTCAACTTGTGTGTGACCTCTGCTTGGCCTATTTATATGTTCCCAACTTCAAACTCCGGTTCAAGAAAATACGACTTGTAGAAAAAAAGTGATTGGTTGAAAAATAGACCTTTTTTTATAACAGAGAATTTTCTGGGGATTTTGGATAGACTATGCTCGGAGCCAATGCACAGAAGCCATGATTTTCTCAGTTTGACACTGGCTGTTGTTGGGTCAACATCCAGTAGCTGTTATTTTCTTCTGCAGTGTCGATGTCTGTGGGTCTGTTTTGTATGTTTTAGTAGTTAAGTGTGTGAAGAGTTAAATGGGTGAATCCGAAGAGATTTGATGTATTTTACTATAACAAAGCTCCCCCAGATCTCGTTCTGATTTATAATGTATGTATGAGGAAATGTGTGTATGAAGGATCTACTGCATGATAGCCTTTAAAACGTGTGCGAATTTATCCTCGTGTTAGTCTTAGGGGCATTCATTTTGTTTTATTTTATGGTGGTTATGAGGGTATATTGTTCGATGGGCAGTTCTGTATGAGGTTATGCAATTCGAAAGGGGGTGAAGACGACGAATCCTGAGTGTTTTGGTGTGTGTGATAAAGTGGGGGTGGTGATATGTGAGATAGGTGTGCTGGTCGCGGTTTAAGACGATGAATATGTGCCCGATGGATCCAGGCTGTGTCATCATTTTCGTTCTGCATCTGACTCATCACATCATTTGTTTTAATGACTTTAAAGTCTCCAAGCCAGAGTGGGTTTGATGATTGGGCTATGGTTAATTGTGGCCAATGGCTTATCACTGACTTGTATTGGGTCCTTGTAGATGGAACGGTTTAGGCTAGCTTCAAGTTTGTAATCGGCTTCGTTGTTAGCTAGGGCGACGCGATGGTGAACTTGCCTAAGTAGAGCATTTATTTGCATATCATAAGCTCTTGGATCATTGCTTGCAATCTCCTTTGAGAGTAGTTTGGGCAAACCAATGTTGGAGTGGTGACCAGTAATTGCATAGTGTGGGGATACACCAGTAGCACTGTTGATCGTGGCATTCATGGATGAAGTGACGGATTCAAATATGTCTGTCCATTCGCAGTTCCTATCCTCACATAGCATGTAGAGGGCGTTCTTCATCATATGATGTTGCCGCTCGATATTTCCAGAGCTTTGTAGCCGCCAAGCGCAGTGAAGTTCCTGTGTTATGGACATTTGGACACAGAATTGTTTGTAGATTTCACTGGTAGAATGAGTGCCACGATCAGAGGATACTATGCGTGGTATTTCTCAGAAAGAAGTAGTACAGATTGTGGGCCGCATCGATTGCTCACTTTCTTGCGCATGGTATGGCCATGAAGTGCCGATTGAAGCTGTCTAAAATGGTCAGGATGTAGTGCTTTCCTTTGGAGTTGGGCATTGTGACGAAGTCTATAAAGACGAGCTCGAATGGTCTCCTGCCTCGCTTGCAGTGACCAATTGGCCAACACGTGCGCTTCCCGTAGTTGCCTTTACATTTTGCACATGTATCACAGGAATCAACGTAGGATTTTATGTCACAATTTTTGAATTCCCACCAGTAGTTGGATAGGAGTTCACGCATACATGTAACACCTGAGTGGTTAGTGCTCTCGTGTGCTTGGTGAAGGTATCTTGTGAAGAGCTTGTATGGCACGACTAATTTTGGAGAGTGATTACTGTCCCTTATCATTAGGACAGAGGTGCCTGGTTCCAGAAAAAAACTAGTTTAAGTGTTTTCTTAAAAGTGCTGCTCAGTGGTCATCAGGATCTACATCGATTTCATCGAGCGAGTCGGATGATTCGAGTGCTCTTATGATCTTCGAGAAGGCATCGTCCTTCATCTGTTCGGCTGCGATACCAAGGTGGTTACAAATCCTCTCAGTGGGGATGGTGGAAGTTGAGTGGTATGCGAAGAATACGTTCGTAATTCACTTGTGGTAGCAGGTGTTCTGTAGTGTATGAGTTCTGGAGATAAGCCGCAAACAGTTGACCTCGCCGATACACCACGAAGGGACGTAGATGTGAAGGTCAGAGCCTTCTAACTTGTATGTTTTGCCTGCCGGGGTTGGGTCGCTACACGTTTTCACCTTCTTGTGTCCGCAACTTCTGCTGAGCATGTCAGCCCATACATTCAATTTGCCCTCCACGAACTCAAGGATAAATTTGTAGTATGAGATTTCTTCCTGCCACTGCCTTATTTTGGCATTGTTGAACTCGCGTTGATCCAGATAAGTTAACGATCTGTGGTCAGTAAAGATGACGAAAGAGCGGTTACATAGGAAGTAATTGAATCTCATTTTATAGCGTATGCCTCTCGTTCTATTGTGGACCAGTTTTGTTCCGTGGGGTTAAATGTACGCGAGGCGACTGCTATTATATTTTTCTTTCCGTTGTCGGCCCCCTGCATTAAGATAGCTCCACACGCCACATCGCTAGCATCAGTGGTGAGTGTGAACAGCCGCAAAATATCCGGAAAGGAGATGACAGGTGGTACTATTTACCAACCCCTCCGCTCGGGCAGGATATGACACAAGGTCAATTTTTAAGCGGAGTTTAACAGGTTTCAATTCAGAGTTTTCCTTCTCCTAGACTAGTTGCCTAACCAAGGCTGAAGAACCTAGTCTGTCCTACTATTTACCCATAGCTGGAGGGAGAATAATTGGATTCATACCTTTCCCAAGGGTATTAGTGCTATGTGAAATGCAATCAGTCTCGTCCAGGATTTGAACTCGTATCGCCGTGTTCATTTCCTACGGCGATAACGACTACACTACGGGCACCTCCATTTATGGAGATGACAGGTGGTGAAGAGAGTCGCTTCTTGATTTTTTGAAAAGCTTTGTCGGCCCTTTCAATCCAAGCGAACGGTTTGTTGACTTTGTTAAGTTCATGTATGAGGCTCATAAGACTTGAGAACATGTCACATCATATCTGTTCGTGTATACGAGTCTCTAGGAATTGTCTGATTCACACTAAAAGGCCAATGAGACTTTGTAATTCTTTCTTTGATGTTGGGGGCCTCATTTCTCTGATGGCACGGATGTATTCAGGGTCGGCATTGAATCCCATGCTGTTTACTATGCGTCCGAGGAACTTCACCTCTGATGTAAGGAAGGTACATTTGTACGGGTTCAGCTTAAGTCCGATTTTGCGGAGGGCAATGAAGAGTTCCTCGAGAGTGAGTATGTATTTATCGAATGTCTTAGCGTGAACCGGGTTGTCGTCTATGTAGGACGATATGTTGTCACAAGATGCGACAGTGGCTAGGGCTTCCGCTATGCAGCGTGAGAAGATCTGTCCAGCTGAAGTAAGACCGAATGCTAGGCATGTGTACAGGTAGCATCGGTCGCTCCATATAAACGCTATTTTGTGGCGATCTTGCTCGTCGATTTTGATTTGCCAGTAGCCGCTGCGGAGATTAAGTGATGCGAAGTATTTGTTGCCTTCGCCAATCCTGTTGAACAAGTGGCTGATCCGAGGCATTGGGTTTGGATCGAGATCGACAAGAACCTTGTTGAGAGTTCTTTTAAAATTGGCTACCACGCGAACTGACCTGTTTTTCTTGCGTACGGTGAATACCGGGCTATTGAAGCCTCTGGGATTGATGCAACTTTCAATGATACCCTCAGTAACCATGCATTTTATTTCGGCATCGATGTCTGCTTTCAAGGCCTGGGCAACCGGGTGTTGTTTTTGGGCACGAGATTGACCGTTAGTCGGTATACGGACAGCTCGGATGAATGTACCTTTGATGCCGTATTCAGTACCAATAATATCGGCGTAACGAATGAGTATGTCTGCTGTGGCTTCCAATTCATCACGGTTTGGGTGATTTGGTAGCAATAGACCTACGCTTCGTTTCAGCCAGTTCAGTTTTTGATCCAGTGTCTGGATGTTGGGCAGTGGTCCGATGGTGGGCTGGTTATTGTTGTGGATAGTTAGGGCCCCATACGCAGGACCGTGTGGTGATGTCGAGGCTGGAATTATTTGGGCTGCTGTGTGTACTGTGTAACCTGATTCGAGTGTGCGTCTGAATTCAACTGTTGCATTTTGGTTGTCAATTATGTTGGAATCGAGTGTGTTGTGGGCGAGAATGTTTGGTCCGATCAGGATCGATGTGTCTTGGGTTGTCACAAGTTCATTGATATCTTCAAAAATGGGCGAGTCACAGTTTCTGATGTTGATGTTACAGTGTAGCTCACCAAGAACAGTGATGCTTCCATTAATTCCTTTTATGTGGACGTCAGAATGGGTCACGTGTTTCTTGGCTTCTTTCGGCAGTCGGGAGATTGGTATGATGCAGGTGGTGCATCCAGAGTCTAACATTGCTACACCAGAACATGTGATGCCTTTGACAGTAAAGGTGGCCTAAACGAGTGGTGATCGGTGCAAGGAGAGTTTCTGGAGGTTGAATATGTGATGGCTAGGGTGGAAGAACAGAGGACAAGCCATCACATTTCGTCTTGTTCGAACTGAAAATCCTGTTCCTCGATGTCTGTGGATGGTGTATCCTCATCCGTTGCTGCGACATGGACCTGAGCCTGAGTTGGAGGTGGGTGACGATATAGGCAGTTGCGTCTGTTAAAAGCAAGCGATGCCCCTGATATAGTTCCTGCATATGGCTGGTTCTGTGTTGCGGTTGTGCATTCTGTGCATCTGATAATAATCACGGCCGTGTTTGCTGGAACTGGACTGTTGAGAGTGCGTTAGTCGATTATTTGATCTTGGTGGTTGTTTTGGTTCCGTCCGTCTATTTATTCGACTCGATTGCTGAGGTCTACGCGCATAATATGCAGTGTCATGTGAGGTCGTGCTGTCCATTTTTACACCTCGATCAACGTATTATTGGGCTTCGCAGGCTATGCCAATCGCTGTATAGTGGCTGTCCATTGTCTTGACGAGGTGAGGGTATATGTTTGGGTTCCAATCTTTGACTTTCTCGCTCATCAGCATTGAGCCCATGATTGAGAAAACCATATCGACAGTTAAGTCGACCTTGTCCTTCTTATATTTATTTTTTATGTGAACAGCAGCCTCTCTGATGGTGTTTTCGAGTCGGCCATCAAAGTCTGTTAACTTTTCACCATCCCGCCATTGTAAGTCCCAAGCTCGACTTAGGTGCTGAAAGTTTGTCATCTGGCTGCTGTGGGTTCCTATAAGATATGTCTTCAGTTTTTCGAAAGTGGATGTGTTTTGTTTGGAATCTACCATCTGCTGAAATATGCCTTGGTCGAGCAAGTCTTGGGCAGCCTTGACGAATTCTCCTTCCAAGTTGGGATAAGTGGCAAGTTCTGGTATGACGTGGATCATATAGGCCTTATTTAAGGCGGTGGTGAACTGATTGACGTCATTTCCAGGGTAGAATTTTTTTTTGTTTCATTGCTTCTCGCAGTGACCATTGCCAGATTGTAGTTGTTGGTGCTTTTTTGAGCTGTGGACAAAGTCATTATGGAGGCAGAATTTAAAGCAGTTACCATGTTGTCTAAGTCGGCTTGAGTCTCTTTTATTTTCTCCTCTGAGGGTTGTGTCGGACCCGTTGTCATGTTGAGAAGTGCCGCTTTTTGATCTCTGATGGGGGTGAAAAGTTCGGAGCGGGTGAAGCTGGAATAGTTCATATTTCTCTTGCTGTATGTTTCTAACACCAGTGTTATATACAAGCGTGTGGTTGCAAGAAAAATGAGACTGACGAGATGATTTAGTTTATTTTGTTTACTGAATAGATAAAATAAACAAGCGAATGAAATATCTGGCCGGCTGGCGGGGGATTGTCCTTTTGGCGACAAGCAGTTGCTTTGATCTGGTCAGACGGTGTTGTCGGGTGACACTCTTAGGACGGTCGGCAATTCAACTGGTGTGTAACCTCTGCTTGGCCTATTTATATGTTCCCAACTTCAAACTCCGGCTCCAGAAAATACTACTAGTGGAAAAAAATTGATTGGTTGAAAAATAGACCTTTTTTTATAACTGAGAATTTTCTGGGGATTTTGGATAGACTATGCGCAGAAGCCATGATTTTCTCAGTTTGACACTACACTGGCCGTTGTTGGGTCAACATCCGGTAGCTGTTATTTTCTTCTATAGTGTCGATGTCTGTGGGTCTGTGTTTTGTGTGTTTTAGTAGTTAGGTGTGTGAAGAGTTAAGTGGGTGAATCCGAAGAGATTTGATGTATTTTACTATAACAATTAGAACATTTACTAAAAATCAAATTAAATTGTTTTGAAAAGAAAAAAAGAATAGAAATTACACTCATAAATAATTTCAGAGATAAATGGTTAGGGTTTCTAATATCTTTGATTCAACTATAAATTGATATTAAAAACTAATTTCTATTTCATACCAAAACAAAAAAATTACTATCCAAGAAGATAATAAAACATATAACATATCAAGATAAATCAATCAAGGAAAAAATCTAAAACCAATATTTATATGAATAATTGAATATTTGTAAACATCAAACATTATTTGAAGATAAAAACTATTGAAAACAGGCAATTAAATAATGAATATTAGATTGACAACAAAATCAAGGAAAATCTTATAAGATACATTTTTGAAAATGAGATTAAAGGATATTATTCATCATTAAAGAAGAGAAAATTTTAAATATCAACAACATTTTTTGCACTAAAGATTTTTATTGGTAAATGTCATCATATCTATTTTAATTGTTATTATATAGATATCAATTATATCTAATTTGACTTTTACTAAAGAAGAAAGAAAATGATTACAAACATTCAGATATGTACTCATTTTGCTTTTCTTATTTTTCATGAAATCCTGATAATCAATTCTCTTCAAAATATTTTTTAACTTATATTAAAAGTATTGTCAACAAAATGAGTTGGTTAACCTTTAATTTATGGTCATGAAATGATTGATTAATTTTTGAAACCAAGATTTGCACCCAGTCCTTAAAGTCCAAAACACATATGGCTAACCTCCCAACTAAGACCCTATGCACATGTTTATATGGTGCAACAATGGTTGCTGAAAAAAGCCAGTGTTATCTAAATGCATGCATAAATGAAACTCCCTCTCTTATAGGAAAGGGAGTTCCATTTATGCATGTGCAAAGAAAGGCTATAACTCCTAATAGCTTATAACATTACAATCTCTTTTTTCATTTTTTTAAGTCCAGTACTTCATGTGATATGAAATTTGTCTATGTTCTTATGTCTATTTCTTTTTAATTTTTGCTATTCATGTCTGCTAATACTTCTTTGATAATCCACATTAAATTTTTTTCATGTTTCACAGCCTCTTTTACTTAGTACTTATTCACTCACAGTTGAATATTCTTGCCATTTGTTTTTGGCACAACTACTCTTGGAAGAAGTTGGAATTTCAATAATTTTTCTCACTTGAAGATTTTCTTCTCTGCAAAGGGCCACAGTCTAAGTGGGATTCTGTAACGGTAGCACCATTAGGCAAAAAATGAGGTAAAAGGCTCGACTGGTAAAGAAGTTGTCTATTCACAATAGGTCTTCGTTCCTTCTTTAAACCCTTCTTTCACCCTTCTTTCACCATGAAACTAAAAACAAAATAGAAAACAACTTCTGTAACCCCTTTCACACAGATCAATAATTCGGGCAAATACAGATACAGTGTGTGATTCTTACCTCTGTTCACCTCAAAGAATGCTCCCTTCACATAGTCTAAAATCGCAGCTGTCAGGCAACACGTGTGTTCTGCTTAGAGAAATGGTAATAAAATGGTCAACCCTTCTGACAGTGTCACGTGTGTGACTGGTCGGTGTATAATGGTAATATGTCCCCAACTCTAAAGGTGCCCGTACCAAACAAGGAGGATAGCTCCCTCATTTACAGATTCTTTGGACCTTTCGAATATTGGGCTTCACATGCAAGTGAACCTGGCCATATTTAAGCTTACCTAAACTTGTAAACAAATCTTCAAACTCTTCTCTTAACTCTAGCATTTGTCTCACTGATGCAACAACTCTCAAAACTTCTAGATTTTCTTATGTTTCCTTAACCAGGTGCTAAATACCTTTCCCATCTATAACTACAAATTGTGCCTAACTGCTAGAGAAGCAAGGACAAACTCATAAGTGACATTCTCTTATGAATCCCTTCATATGGAACTGGCAGTGTTGGCTGACCAACAAGAACTTATCAACAACAGCTCTATGAAGAAATAGGATGTAGTCTGAAAGACCAACTGAGAGTGATGGATGATAGTGATGGATAGAGAGAGTCAGGGAAATCTGTGCTAGCAGCGAACATGATGATGATGATATTTTATCAGAAAAGTTTTACTGTGAAATAATGTTTCAAACATTTGTCGAAGTTTTAATGGAGTATTTGTGCCATAAGAATATTATTTTTGTTTATTTTATTCACCTGTGATTTGTATTTAATTTCTTTTTTTTTTTTTTTTTCATGTCCCTTTATGAATAATGTTGCTACTGGTTTAATTATAACCAAGAATTCCTTGACAATAACATCAATAACTGTATGCAATTTCCCATCTTTGAACATAGGATTGTGAACATTGCCAATATTTCTAATGAGTTTTGTTCATTTACTGCTTTTATGTACAAGTGAAAAGTGGTTGAATTTATAGCATTTTCTGCACTTGGAAAGGGCATTTGGAGGTCTCTTCAAAAAGTCCTGTATTTCAGTAACAAAAATATGCAATTTTAGAAAGTCTCTTTTGTTTGTTAACCAAATATGTTAGGTCTCTCACAAAATGTCCAATTTTTCTACACCAAAATATTTTTCAATCACCTAGAAACTTCTCAATAAATTTGTCAGTAGTAGCAGTAGTAGAAATTCTACTTTTTGAAAGCATGTGTCTTATAAAATCATACACTATATTTTCTCATAATTTAGCCTTCAAAAGTCCCTCTATACATTTAGCTATGACCAAGTCTTTAAAGTCTCTCTAAAATTTCATTCCTTCACTTGTTGACACATAACAAACTGAACTCTTGATTCTATTTTGACTTGCCTCATCTGCTAGAACATATTCCTCTCAAAAGAATCATTTAGCTGAACTCTAAAATAATCATCAAATACAGTTATAGTCTATTAGTAATTTGAAGAGTGTGGTAACACCATCGTCAAATTCAACTGTTTCAATAACAAGGGCTATAATATTAGTGTCTTTTCACAGAAATATGTTGTAGGAAATACTGAAATTGTTGGGCAAAAGGTTTTAAAGCTAAATATCCTTCATCTGGAAGACATTTGTAAAAGTCACTTTTTGCATTTGTCATTAAGCATATCATTGGACTGCAGGTTGATCACTTCTAATGGTAGATCTGATAGGAGAAACTCAATGATACATGAACAAAAAAATGTTAATTTTATTTTATATCAAAGGAAAAATAATATAAAATTCATCATTTCAGAATAATAGCATAAATGATCTAAAACACCTTCTGCAAATTTAAAAATATAGCAATTTACAAATTAGAAATAAAAATAAACCTATATATCACTTATACTATAAATGATCCATTTTAATGTATCTATATCAATAATTGGGAAATTTGTTTGTCTGCCCTCGTTAGACACCCAGATGGTTTGATGTACAACTCCCAAATTTACGGGAGGAGGTCTTTAATTAACATGCTAGACTGCTACAGTGTAGTAAGAAAGTTCAAACTCTTGTCACTTTCAGACTGATACCCTTAGGAAATGTATAAACTTGCTTATTCCCCTAACTAAGCATACTTACTGCACCTAATCAGAGGTTTTAATGTAGCTTATGTTGCTTCTCATAAAGAATGGTGCTGGGACTTACATTAAGAGGGCATCTCTAACAATAAACAATAATCAATGGGAAGCCATGTAGAATAAAAGTAAAGTAAGTAAAGTTGGCAAACTTAGTCGGGGGTGACTAAGTTTCAATAGCTACAACACGAAGATGTAGGGGAAGGTGCTACTCCATTCCAGGGAGATAATACTTTTAAGCAAATATGACTTTTCTAATTTTTATAACTGAAAGAACTCAAAGTATTATTTGAAGTAAAAAAAAAACAGCCAAAATGTTCATCACTTTTTTGAGTCTCTAAAACATAATATTTTCTTTTTAAATGAAAAAGAATTAGTGTGATGGGTCAGATCAGAGTCCCCCTGCTACTGCTACCATGTAAACCAATACTATCTGTTGTATGGTCAGATCGTAGGCACCTAAACCAACTTCCCTAACTGTTTGCTTCAACCTCCAAGTGAGAACCATGTGTGCACATAAAACACTATAAAAAATATAAAAATTCATTTCTAACAAGAAAAGAAAACTGACCAGTGTAGCTCTTAATTTTAGCCAGCGTGGAAAAGGCAGAAGTAATCCCAGACAATAAGGTATCAGAAAGCTATCTCCCATCGTTTGTCAACATCTACTACTAAATCAGTACGAACTTGGAACCCACACAGTTAACGCTGAAAAATTAGCCAGCAGACTGGTTTCATCACTCGCTTCTTGAACAGCTGAAAAGTATTCAAACAGGTAAGAAGCTAATGAAATTCAACTAAATTAAATGAAAATTCAAACCAAGAACTTGTAGGGAATAAATAAATTTTAAAAAAATTTAAATTGAATTAAAATAATTATTAAAATACGCAGAAACTTCCAGAGGCCTCTGACGGGAATAGGGGCGATGCATGCTCAAAAAGGGACTGTCCTGATAAAAGGTGGAATCTAATTCTCTTTCAGCAGTGACCAGTGGAGTGCCAACACCTAGATCGTCCTTGCTAACTGGTGGAGGACACCATGCGTTTGTCTTTAGATGACGCTTTGGCTAACCCTTTCACTAGTAGTAGTCATCTCTTTCGCTACCAACCCATGACTTAAACACCAGATTTAGACAAACTCCCAAAAGTGACTAACACCTTGCTAAAGCTTTATATACTGAACATGTTGTTAAAGCTTTAAATACCAAACAAGGACACATTATTACCCAAGAAACGACTAACACATTTTTAACACATTGATTCAACCATTTCAATTGTATTCAGGGAGAATTTCTTCACACATTGAATGGTTGTTAAACCCAGAAATAAAAGAAAAATATGAGAAAATGTCTTTGTCTCCTATCTGTTACTATCTTCTTTCATATAATTCTTTTACGGCCTTCTGATTCAAGAAGTTACACTGCAAGACAATGTGGAGTAAAAATAGAATAACCTCAGAATGGAGTTTGATAGCAAACGGCAACACAGTTTGCCCTGAGACCCCATAAACAACTACTAAATCTTTAGTGTGAATTTGGGAGCCAGACAGTTAAAACTGGAAAAATTAGCCAGCAGATTGGTTTTGTCATTCGCTTCTTGAACAGTGTGGGGTTGTATGTAATTTGGTTATTTCAGTAGATGTGCATCCGTAATTTACGGGTATTGCTCTCTGAATTATTCCCACCACAAATACAACACAAAACTTTACAATCGCTCAAAAGAAATGGAATAGAACACAACGAACATTAAACAACAAACAATTTAATATGCATATAACAGAATATGAAAACAAACAAAATACATTATGTGTAAATGGCCTTTTGGAAAATAAAGTTTGACAAGAAGAAAATAAATTTGTTTAAAGATGTGTGTATGTTTATGTTAATGGAGTCAGTAAATAAGTCGTTCTTACTTACATTAAGTTCATAGCGGGTTTTATGATTGTGGCGACAGCGTGTCGCATTGATGAAAGAAAGTTTGTCGGGTTTTTCTTTTGAATGTGATTCTCGGCCATCTGAAGAGAGGTCATGAACTTTAGTTGAGGAAGGAAAGGAATTTGCCGGACATAGTATCAGCTACTGCTTTACTGGCTTAGTGGCTTGTCTTCGTCTGCGTGTAAGCTTGTGTGTAAGTCTGTGTGTAAGTTTGTGTTTGTGTTATTTATATCCTACAGGTGGATCAAAGAATCGTCCTAAAATTTTGCGCGTAGACATTTATTGACCACTCAGATTTGTATTTTACTATTTTATTTTCGAACCTAAAAATTTTCTGTTAGTTCACTTCCGATCCTAATTTTCTGGAATGTTCTATTCTATGTTTTTAGCTGATTGGTTGAAAAATATAAAAATGTAACTTAAATGCTAATACGGTTTTGATCCTAAATTTCTAGACTGTTCTTAAGTATGTTTTTATTGCTTATTTTAAGACTAGGAAAAATGTGTATCCCATATACCCACCCCTGCAGATTGATAAATATTGAAAATATTTATTAATATGTAACATAAGTCTTAAAATTTTTCGGCCAATGTACCTTTCTTCCAGATTTTGTGGTGATGTTTGCAGGTGTATTTGTCGGTGTGGAGGTTGGTTTGGACAATATGGTTTTTGTAGTTGTTGATTGTTCGGTCGTACTTTCCGTTATTGGTAAGTCCAAGTACGCCGGTTTTAGTCTGTCTATGGAGACAGTATCAAATTTGCCTTTTATGGTGAGTTTAAAGTATTTAGGGTGTCTTTCATCTACCTGGAAAGGTCCGGAGTAAGTAGGACATATGGGTTTTTTTACTGCATCATTTCGAATAAAAACGTATTTGCAGTCGTGAAGGTCTTTTGGTGTGTAAAGTTCTTTTGTTTGTGTTCTTGTGGGTGTGTAAACTAAATCGTTCATTTTCTGTTTAAAATTTTTTACAAATGTTGTAGTAGGTTGTAAGGAAATGTTTTTTTTTTTCACAAAATTGACCTGGCAGTGTTAAGGATGTTCCAAAAACCATTTCGGAAGCTGTACATCCCAGATCTTCTTTGATAACATTCCTTATTGACAATAAAACAAGAGGCAAATTTTCAAACCATGTTCTGGTGTTGTTGTTAGCTGTTAAAGCTGTTTTAAGTTGTCTATGGAATCTTTCAATTAATCCATTTGCGCAGGGGTGATATGCTGTTGTTTTTATATGTTTGACTCCCAATAACTTTGTAAACTCATCGAAAAGCGTTGATTGAAATTGGGAGCCTCTGTCTGTTGTTATTACTGAAGGACAACCAAAGACTGCGATCCATTCACGTAATATGGTTTTAGAGATAGTCTCTGCTGATATATCTCTAAGTGGGACGGCAACAGGCCATCTTGTAAATCTGTCAATGATGGTGGGTATATATTGACAGTCATTTGCTATTGGCAATGGTCCGACAATATCGATGTGTAGGTTTGTGAACCTACCATCTGGTTTTTTGAATTGTCCTGCAGGAGACTTTGTGTGTCTGTTTGTTTTGCTCTTTTGACAATTCAAGCAGGTTTGAGTCCAATTTTTTATGTCAGTGTGCATATTGGGCTAAACAAAACGGTTGCTAATTAATTTTGTGGTTGCTCGGCGTCCAGGGTGTGAAAGGTTGTGGAAATGTGGAAATAACCTTTTTCTAAGTGATGGTGGTATATAAGGTCTTGAGTGACCTGTTTTGACATCGCAAAGTATTGTTTTTGTTCCAAATGGAACAGGATGTTCCTTCAGCTGTTTGTGATTGGTTGAAAAATATAAAAATGTAACTTAAATGCTAATGCACTTTTGATCCTAAATTTCTAGAATGTTCTTAAATATGTTTTTATTGCTTATTTTAAGACTAGAAAAAATGTGTATCCCATAACAGCCAAAAAGTATTTAAACAGGCAAGAAGCTTTCCAAGAAATTCAACTAAAAGTCCACCGAAAGACAATTTCACTGAAATTCAACTAAGTTAAACAAAAGATGAAAATTCAACCCGAGAATTATGCAGAAAGACAACTTTACAGAAGTCTCAATTAAAATTAAATAAACAAAAGCAAAAAATTCAACCCAAGATTTCTACTAAAAGACAATTTTACTGAACTCAACCAAATTAAAAGAAAGCTGAAACTTTTTAACAAAAGCAAAAAAATACTTAAATTCAAAGAACTTTGATTTCCAGACACTCTGTCTCAAAAAGGTTTCCTCAAATTACACCAAAATTTGTAACACTATCTTTTTCATCTTTTCTTGTTTCTTTGTATAAAATTCCTTTCTAAAACTTTGTTGTCTGTATCATCTGTTTGAATCAGTATCTGAACGAGAAAGCTGTGGAACTTACTGTTTAAAATTACCATTAAAGCCTCCCTAAAATATTATCCCTTATATATTAAATTTGGCTTTTACTGTCATTTCCCTTCACATTACATTTTGATTTAAATTCTTTTAAAACCTGGTAAAAACTCATCCAGAGTAAATCACAGCAGTACATATATGAACAATATGTTAACAAATCTATCTGTTTTAGTTCTACTTGACATATCTTATCAAATTTTTGTAAGGGTTATAGCAAAACATATATGCAGGAAAACTATGATAAAGACACCTTAAGTAAGGTCTTTATTCAATTGCAATCAACCATATTGTGTAATCAAAACAGTATGTATTCACAAAACTTATAGAGACCAATAATCTAGACCAAAAAGTAGAGCTTCAGTAATTTGCCAAAAGGTGTAAGGGAAAGAAAATTTCGTATTTTGGTTTGGCGCGCAATTTAATTCGACACTTAATTTCACCCAATCAGGATGACCTATCCTATTCATCCCGGACCTTTCATTTCCGGGCAGCAAATTGGGTAAGCTGCCAAACCCATTCTCTTTGGCTGGAGAACACCGTCCAGTGCAGACGTCACACTGGCCGTTCTTCAATAGCAATAGCAACACTCTTTGGCTGGAAAACGTCGTCCAGTGCAGACGTCACACTGGCCGTTCTTCAAAGCAATAGCAACACTCTTTGGCTGGACAACGCCGCCCAGTGCAGACGTCTCACTGCGGCTCTAGAATAGCAGCAGCAACAGCATGGACACGAGGGAACCCATCTAATTTATGGATTCCTTGCAAGGAATCCCAGTTGAATATAAATTAGATGCATTCAACATGCCTCGCACAGGCACAACTTTATGTCACCCCCAAAATTGGCTATGTCAACGCGATGCTTTTATTCCGCAAACGACACCTAGCTCTCAATTCACCTCTGGGCCACCTTAATGGAGACAACGCAAACTCTCCACCAGCCGCACAAAATTCACGGTGACTCTAAAGCTTCAATTCCTCCACCCAACATGGCTTTCGTTAAACTACAACGAACACAATCCCTCGCACGCCCGACGACACACGCTGCCATCTCAACCTTCTCAATCTTCTCATAACGCCATTTCGTCTCCTTACTCACAATCTTACTCACCACGAGTCTTGCAGCACCAAAAGCAAACCCAATATTTCATGCTGCAAATAAAAACTATTCCAAAAACACATCTCGACAATCGCCATCTTACTTCTTCGTCCTCCTTTTATTTCTCACAACCTCGCGAGGGAATAACAACACTTAGCGAGGAAACAACTCAATGTAAACACACATACGATACACCATCTTCCTCGCTAACCACAAACAAGCTTCCCTCTCGCTAACAATAACAATTTCACTACGCTAAAACCTACGGCTAAAAAGGTATTTAATTATTTTACCAACAGAAAACCCAAGAGACAACCACAAGCCAATGAAGTGACTTAATAAGAGATTATATCTGCTAAGAATAGAAAGACTGGCAAAAGAAATGAAGAAATGGATGTCTTATGTAAACAAATATACATGAGGAGCCTTTGCAGGTTTTACAGATAATATATAAATTATAATTGATAATTTTTTTTTTGTTATGTGCATTTTTCTTTTGTAGTAACTGTTGTATTGCAGTAAGGAAGGGATACACAGTGAAATAAAGAGTAAATTATTTATTTACTGAAGTGGTACAGTCCAACAAATATTATAAGTCTCACGCTGTGGGTATTATGTCCAAAGTTGGTCTTACTACTGACCGAGATCTGGCAGAACACCTCGTGCTTAAGAAACATGACGTCTTTTATACCTCTGCGATACCGGAAGTTACATAGTACGAGCCACTATACAATGTCATGACATGTGTTACGTTCCTTTGGAAGAAGCAGTTACTTCCATTGTTTGAATAAAATAGAGGGCTTTGCTAGCATACAGCCAGAATACAGCGTCGTGCCTAAAAGCTGAAACATGCCTCGTCGTTATCTATCACTTTTCTTATATACCTCCTTACACATACATGGTGGCAGCGGTAAAAGACAAACATGGAATACTACACGGAATGTAAAAAGACAACAGGAGAGCGGTTATAAATTCTGGCAATATTTTATTCTTCTTACCGGCTTTTGTGAAACAAGAAGCACCCATGTGCGTTTAGAAATATAAAAAAAATGCCATATTGGAATTTTTCTGCTACAACCGGAAGTTGTCATGAACTTCTTTTTCAAGTGCTTGTATTGTTTAAAATAATAATTGCAATAATGTCTAACCATACCTGTGAACCATTTATGTGCTGGGAAATGCCAAATTTGGTGGAATTCCTGAAATTTTTCAAGCAACAGTTTGAGTTATTCTTCTCTGTGAAGAGCATTACAGAGAACAAACAAGTTGACCACATTCTTTTGTTATCGGGAAAAGAAGGTTTAAGATGGTATAACTCATGGTCATTCAGAAAAAGGTTCTAGAATAAATAGAGCCACAGGTTAACTTTCAGATTGCACGCTTTTGCTTACAAAATTACTCGCAGAAAGAAACAGAGAACATTGACGATTTTCTGGTGAGATGTAGGCTTCAGGCGCAAAAATGCAAGTTCAGAGACAAACGTGAGATGGAATAAAGAATAATTGACCAGATTATTGCCGGAACAAAATTCCCAGAACTACAGAAGCAGCTTCTCAACAAGAACGAGGCAATGTCCATGTCAGAAGTACTTAACATGTGTAGAAGTTACGAGGTTTCAATTAACTACATGAAACAAATGGACGAGCTACAAGAGAAAAGCAACAACCAAATAAGTGCAATAAAGCAGAGACTTGAGGACACTGACAACTGTGGCAAATGTGGACTTCACCATAAAAATGGGAACTGCCCTCCTCGAGGCAACATTTGTTCAGCATGTGGACTGGGCTAGGATGTACCACAACAAAAAACTAAAAAAAAAAAAAAAACGGACAGGCAGCCACAGACGAACAGGTCTACTAAACCAAAAGAATTTGCACCAGTGCAGAATGCGCATAAAAACCTCCAGAACTCTATTAACGTTCAGGACCAGGTAGCGGACGAGTTCGAGAAAAAATCTTTTTATTCAATGGAAGACCACGGAAAAAAGTGATCTCGGACTGAGGCATTATACTACCAAACAAGAAAGGTGTCTACGAATTAAAAATCAAAGTCAACACAGGCGTGGAGGGAAATACACTCCCCTTACGCACATTCCAGCAAATGTTTCCAGAACATGTAGACCGGAATGGACGACCATGTCTTGGCACAACACAAAAAGAAGCAGCAGTACTTACAGCATACAACGGATCTAGTATACCATAGCACGGATCCATACAAATTCAATGTGCCTACAAGGGTGAATGGAGGCACGTGAAATTCTACATAGTGACCTCCAATGGACCTATCATGCGAGGTTTACCCTCCCTTCAGGACTTAAAACTAGTTACCCTACACTGTTCCGTTCGGAGAACAAAGTGTGCCCCAGTCAATCATGAAATAAATACCCCAGTTACTCCATCAGACAATACTTCAATCAACTCCATGAAAGATCTGATTGAAGCATATCCGGATCAATTTGATCAGATCAGTAACTTCGCAGACGAGTACCACATCATACTTCAACCAAACAATCATCCAATAATTCCTGCACCCAGGGAATGTCCCATCCATATGAAGGACGAAGTAAAGGCAGAACTAGATGAGATGGTATCACAAAGAATAATCCAGAAAGTCGATGAACCAACAGATTGGGTTAGCAGCATTGTGTATGTGCGCAAGAGC
Organism: Sepioteuthis lessoniana; assembly: GCA_963585895.1. Classification (NCBI taxonomy): domain Eukaryota; kingdom Metazoa; phylum Mollusca; class Cephalopoda; order Myopsida; family Loliginidae; genus Sepioteuthis; species Sepioteuthis lessoniana. Next base: position 175,811 of record CAUZXS010002865.1, on the reverse strand, counting down.
AACGGCAAACTCCGCCTATCCTTAGACCCCCAAAGATATAAATAAGGTCATCATGCATTGCCCCTACAACTATGAAAGAGCTCTCGCGCAAACTGTCCGGTGCCAAATTCTTCTCCAAAGCTGGATGCAAAAAAATGGCCACTGGTCTGTCAAGCTTGACAGGGAATCACAGTTGCTAACTACATTCAAGTCTCCCTTTGGAAAGTAGTTTCCAAAGGATGCCCTTTGGCCTAGTTATGTTTCAGGATGTGTTCCAGCGGAGGATAATGATAATAGGAGAGTATACTGGAGCTTTAGCGTTGATTGATGACGTTATTATCCACGGAAAACCCAAAGAGGAGCACGACCTCAACTTGTGAAAACTGATGGAGACAGCACGAACTGCAGGACTAACATTTAACAGTAACAAATGTGCTATCAACCAGGAACAAGTCAGATTCTTTGGTGTTATATTCGACAAGACCGGAATACACCCAGATCCCCAAAAAGTGGAGGAAATAAAATCACTCCCCAGTCCAACTAATATTACAGAGCTACAGAATGTATTAGTAATTATTACCTACATGACACCATTCATTCCTTGACTGTCAGACCTCACAGCAAACCTCAGGGAACTCCTAAGAAAAGATACTGACTATGATTGGAACAATAGCCACCAGAAGTCGTTGCAAGAAGCAAAGGACTTGATATGCAAGAAAATGTTACTACACTATTATGACCCTTCTAAAAAGTCCGTAATACAAGTAGACGCATCATCTAGAGGCTTGGGAGCAGCCTTAATCCAAGAAGGAAAACTCATAGCTTTTGCTTCAAAATCCTTGATCGAAGCAGAGCAGCGCTACGCCAATATCGAGCGGGGGCTCTTAGCTTTTGTATTCAGCTGAGAACGATTTCGCACGTACATTTACGAATATGTATTCGAAGTTGAGAGTGACCACAAGCCCTTGGGAATGATCTGTCTTAAGAACCTAACAGCAGCACCTCCCGACTTCAACGGATGTTGTTAAGACTCCAAGAGTATGACATGGTCATCAAAAATCGACCAAGCAAAGAGATGCTACTGGCAGATGGACTATCCAGACTTCCCAACAAAAAAAAACAAAAAAACAAAGAAGTCATTGACTTAGACGTTAGAGTAAACTTCGTACAGTTCTTGACTGAAAAATTAACTCAGACCCGTCAAGCAACCAATGCCGACCCAATATTGTGTGAATTAAGGGTACGGATTCTTCAAGGCTGGCCAGAATCTCGCAGAGAACTACACAAAGACCTTCAACCCTGCTGGTCATATCGATATGAGCTCTCTATTGAGAATGGCATTTTACTTAAAGGAGACCGGATCCGCAAATCAATGCAGACCGAAACATTGGAAAAAATTCATTATGGTCACCGAGGAAGCAACAAATACAAGCTCAGGGAAAAAACATGTGTTTTCTGGAGTGGCATAAACAGCAATATAGACAAGATAGAGCAGCAATGTGCCATCTGTCAAGAACTCCAGAAGTCCCAATCTGCAGAGTCCCTAATGCCATATAAGATACCAGTACGACCATGGCAAATCGTGGCTACTGATATTTTCAACCTCAACAGGCACAACTACCTCCTCGTTATGGACTACTACTCAAAATACCCCTTCATCCGCAAATTAAGGGAATTCTCCAGCAAGGAAGTCATCGGTATTATCAAGCAAATCAAATCTTTGCTGAACAAGGAGTCCCGGAAAGGCTTATCAGCAACAATGGACCCCACTTTAGTTCTCAGCAGTTTAAAGAATTTGCTAAAGGATGGGATTTTTAGCACATCACCTCTTCTCCGAAATCCCCCCACCAATCAAACGGCATGGCAGAACGGTGCACACAGACCATCAAGGGAGCCATGAAGAAGCTCATATTAGGCAACCAAGACATAGACATGAGTCTGCTGTGCTTCCAATCGACTCCAATGGATGTAATCCCATCCCCGGAAGAACTACTATTCAATCAGAAGCTGGTCAGCAATCTTTGCACAAAATACACCAACAAAAATGCCCGAAAAGAGGAAATTCAGGAGTGCCTACTCCATAGACAGTTATTGCAAAAAAAAACAACACAACCAACATGCAAAGGACCTATCCAACCTCAACACAGGACAACTGGTGAGAGTACAAGACCATGATACGAGGAAGTGGACTCCAGCAATTGTCAGACAAGCATGCACTGAACCACGGTCTTACATCATCGAAACCGGACAGGTTCTTTGCAGAAACTGTAGACATCCCAAGGAAGATGTCAGCAATTCTAATAAGACACTGACGTCTCTAAATAATACATCCACACATCACACCCACTAATATTCCAAACACCCATCCTGCAGAAAAACCCAAAATACACACTGACATCTGCATGCCATCTGAAGTAACACACAGATATGCACATCAAACGCAGCCAAACGGTAACACACCATTAGAAACAATTACCAGATCGGGTCGTGTCATAAAACGACCCAAAAAGTACAACCTATAGAAAGGGTTCATAGAAAGGTTTTGTTTTTCAGTGAACTAACTAAACCCAGCCTGAACCATATTTCTAATGAAAGGGGGATGTCAGGAGATGAGTTACCTTCCCTTAGAAGAAGTAGTTACCTCCCTTGTTTGAATAAAATAGAGGGCTTTGCTACTAACCCTGCCAGTATACAGCATTACGCCTAAAAGCTAAAACATGCCTCATCATTGTCTATCGCTTTTCTTATATACCTACTAACAAATACTATAGCATACAACAGTAACAATATAGTATTTTTAAATACTCACAAGAGTAAGTTTTTCTCTTTTAAAGTAAAGTTTTTCCTAAACTATCATTGCTGAACATGCTGAATTTTTTCTACACATTGCTGAAGTAATTTTTCTGTTGCCACCAGGATCTATTCTTTCTCTTCAACAAAGTTTCTTGTATTTTAAAATAACTGCCCTAACAAGAGATCACACTGTCTTTTATGAAGTGCTTTTATTTGTTGATTAATCAAATAGGAAATTTTAAAAAATCATACAGCTCTATGAAAAGGAGTATCTGATCCTTTTCCACAAACAATTAATGTTTGTAACTGCTTAGTATAAAAGTTCTAATTGACAACAAAATTTATAAAATAACCAGTTGCAATCCAAGTCTTCATCTATTAACCAACAGAACCACTATTTGCTATTATCTATAAAACGTTGTTTAACATTTGATGAATAATTAATATTTTGTACAAAATTTTGAAAAAATACAAAAGAAACATTTTCAAGATATTAAAACACCTAAACTGAAAAATCCTTTCAAGATTTTTATTTATTTGCATGTGTTCATGTACATATGTGCATCTTATAAATCAGCAATATGTCTATATTTTAAAAGAAAAATGCATTTTAACCCAATATGGACTTTCAGAACTTCCTGGAAAATTTAATGGAATTTGTTCATACCAGAGTTGGGAATTTCATTTATTAGTAAAAATAAATTCATTAACCTAAGTTTATTTTTTCATTCACTTCTAAACAGCATATAATCATTTGAGAATTTTTAGAAAAAGGTACTAACTAAATATCTTTGTCAATGTTATCATATTTTATTAACTTAAAAAATACTAACCATTTGAAAGCAGAAGCTTGTTATTGACATTGACAGTAGAGAAGTTATAGATTAAATTCAATGGATTTCTCATATCTTAAGTCTTTAAATATACAACAGAAGGACAAAATTCTTTAAAATTCATTGTTTTAATCTTTTTTAAATCAATATTTAGCACATATACAAATTTTATTCATCAATCTATCTATCTATCTATTATTATCATAACACTCCTTATAAGTTTTTCAGTGGAGTCTGTGTGACAGCATGTCTTCTCTGGAATCCTGGACTCTTCTCAGTAGCCAATCTCAACAATGCTGAAATTTGGATTGTCTTGATTCTTCCTCTGATTTCCAGTTAATTCAGCCTTTTTTCCCAGACCTTTGTGAACCATTCTAAGTGTACCAACTACACTCCCGTTCACCCTTATGTTTCACAGTTTCTTCAGTTATCTGGCAAGGTCCAAGTATTTGTATATTTTTTGCTTTCTTTTATTTTCACTTTGTGGTTCAGTTCTTTTTTCTTGTTAATCAACACTCGGTCTGGCCTTCTGGCCAGGATTTAGTGATCTGTTTGTATTTCAAAATCCCAGAGAATTTTATATATTTCATTCTCTAGAATGAATTCTGGTTTGTGCATATACCATTTGATAGGAGGGTCAAATTTTAATCTCTTGTACAATTCTCAGTGGATCACCTTTTCCACCCAGTTATGCCTAGTATTGTACTCCTTTGTACTAGTTGGTACTAGCATTTGCTTATTATGTGTTTAACAGTTTCACCACTTTTTCCACTTGCCCAGTCAGCTGGGACTGTAGAATATACTAACTGCTTCTCTGCAGAGGAGTAAGACTCTCCAACAAGTGTCCTGGATATGACACTAAACAATCTGATGGTGAGGTTTCAATAATAATGGAGCTTTGGAGAATGCTGAGTACTCCTTCATTGTCATCGCTCCCAGATACACTCTGGCTCAAAGTGGTAGCACCTGATAGGGTCATATCTATGTGCTAAACTGTGTGCTTATGCTAAACTGAATTGCTTGAAATAAAACTGTTTTGGCATTTAAAATGGGTACTTAAGCTAAACTGAATTGTTTGAAATAGAATTGTTTTTGACATTGAACCTGTATACTTATGCTAAACTGAATTGTTTGAAATAGAACTGTTTTGACATTTAACTGTGTGTAAATAAAATATTATACTTATACTAAACTGAATTGTTTGAAACCTTTATCAAAATGACTTAATTCAGCATCAAATAACTCAAAAAAGGTTGATATGCCATAAAACAAAACAATCAACCAACCAATCTTTTTCCATATAATCTACACTTGCTATTCTGTTGTGTCTTATCAATTTTTGCTTACAATATAATTTGTTGTTATGATGTTGTTTTGTGCTGCTCTTAAAAGAGATTCAGTTTGTTGCTGGAAGTTTTCCTTTTCTTTGCCAAATCCAGGTCATCTTGTGCAATCTCTTCAGTTTGTCACTTGAAATATCCATACAGTTGTTTATTTTTCCATTTCTGTTTTCTAGTTTTTGTAGTTTTCCTATTTGTTATTATATTGCCAATGCTGTTACTGACCACTGTAATTAGTCTTTCTTTCCTCTTTTTAATGGGGTTCTCAAGTCCTTATATTGATACATCAATACAATCCTCAGTGCTTCTTTTCTTGACACATATAGTATGTAACATTCTACAAAAATTTTATTGGTTCATTAATGAATCTCAAAGGAAAATATTTTGAGCACTTAGGGCATTTTCATTTCTTATGTTTTGGGTTTTTTCACTTTTTATTGATACATTGGTCTTCATTGAAATATGATTCTATGTTTTCTTTTTGAAATATGATGTGCAACATTGATAGTTATCTCAACATGTGAATTGTAGTAGTATTAATTGTAATCTTGTGTTAATGAGAGTTAAAGGAATAATGTTACTGTGTTATTAGCAGTAATATGTTTATTACTGATCCTAGTTACACTCAGTTATCATAGATTGTAAATGGTTAAATTCACCAGACGTGTGCCCATGTCAAGAGTGAGAACTAAAAAGATTAAATATGGTGTCAGAAGTGGATAGAACAAGTTGATGTTCTTCAAAAAAAGAAAAAGAAAATGAATTTTCAGCTGCCAAAAGTGTCTGACTTTGAATTCCTCCACATGACTGACCTGGTACCAAAGGTTCAAAAGATTTCAAATTGCATCTTAGTTGTATTTGGAAACTAGGCAAATTCAAATAAGTACCCTAAAAGATTGTATGGGCAAAGAGAAAGAAAATGTCATAAAAAAAAGTTACATTATCTAAGAAAGAAGATGAAAATGATCTCTAAACTGCAATGATAAAATTCAAAGTTCATTTCATGTATAAGAAGAAGACCATATACAGTAAGGCTATATCCATGTTTCACTTGAAAGCACAATGCTCAGGGGAATCTGCCACAACATTATGAGAGCATTATATAATCTTACGGATGGTTGTAACTTTGCCAATAAAAATGAAAAAAATAAAGTATTTAAAAACATCTTCAGCTTACCCCGTAATTGAAACTCAACAATGGCAAAAATTAACAAATTAAAACACAAATGGAGGAAAAATAGCCAAAAAATGTCCACAAGGTCCAAACTAAAGAGAGGAGTTTCAGAAATACACCTAGTATTGAATAGAGACAGGATACCTTTAACAGGCTATGTTAAGTTATTGGGTGGCAAAGCAAGATTCACATGAATTGCATAGGTGACATGCCTGAAAGGAAGTGTGACCATGAGGATTGCATTGGAATCCGAAAAATAACAACTGAAGATATTTGACCCATGGTCAGAACAAAGCAGAAAGGCAGAGAGGTTTCACAGAAAAACTGCACTATCACCCCTCTGTGTGTGTGTGTGTGTGTGTGTGTGTACATTTCGGCCATCTCTGTCTGACTCTTTCTCTACCCATACGTACATTTCAGGTAATAAAGAAAAACAATAAAAGAAGCAGATTATATCTTTATACATCAGTGTTGTTGTTCTTCTCTGTATACAACATATTCATTTTGGTGCTTTCCAACCAGTCGCCAGCGTATTTTGATAAAAGAACCTGGTTATCATCAGCAAAAAAAGAACCAACAGAAAAGAAAGAAAAAAGAAAAAAAGAGGTCAGTGACCTTCGCTTTTGCCTAATGTGGTTTCTACTCATTTTAGCGTATTCATATATTTTTCAAAAAAAAAAGGGAGAAAGGAAAGAAAATTTGTAAATCAATGACTCCTGGTATGTGAGCCTGCAGAATGGGGACAGATTAAAATTCAAGTAATTTACGAACTTAATAAAAAATAAAAACTAGGATAACATTCATATTCTTTTGAATTAATCGGTAAGTTGTGGTTGTATGTAAAAGCAGTGACTGTTGCTTAGAATAATTTCTAAACTATAGAAAGATGATTTAAAAATGGAGCAGGGTTTGTAGTTTATATAGTAGTTTGTTGGGCCCGTCTCTTATAGAATCATGTCTACAGTGATTTTTTCCCTCCTTTTCTCGCTTTCATTTTATTGCTTAATTCTTCTATTGTTACACTGGTTGACTTGTTGTGGTGAGATATGTAATCACCACCGAAACAGTTTAAATAAGGGACCATGTCACCAGTCACCGGATAAAAAAAACACGGAGAGACACCCTGGACAGAACACGTTAAGAACTACACATTCTCTCTCTGTAAATATTACAATAAACTTCTTCTTTATTTATTCAAACCTATAGTACATATTATTTCCTTTATTTTCTTTCACGGAATACTATCTCTTGATTATCCTTATATTATTGCCACCTCAGGATATATCAATTGACAACGAAGACGAAATACGAACTCAGTAAATTCATTTACTGAAAAAAAAAAAAAAAAAAAAAAAAGGACTGTGCTGTGGGAACTGTTTTTTCTTACATAAATAAGTTTACGTGTATTTGAAAAAGACGAAAAGGATCACTTAAAATTGGTGAAGTGTTCATATTTGTGCATTTTTTTAAAAAATGGCTTCGGAACAAATAGCAGCATTGACGAAAACGTTAACTGAGAGTTTAATCGCTCAGCAAAAAGCTCAAATTGACTTTCAAAAACAGATGTTGGTTCAGCGAGAGCGTTTTGAAGCACTTGTCATACAGCAAACTACAGATAACCGACTATTTTGTGAAACTATTTTATCACAAAAAACTAATGATAGTGCGTCTAGATTTTTTTCGGCAGAGGGTATAGCTAACTCACTAGCTGAGTTCAAATACGACGCAGAACGAGGCGACACCTTTCCCGCCTATTATTCGAGACGATTTTTACAAAAAGATGTGAGAAATGGTCTGACGAAGAAAAAATCACACTCCTACTTCAGAAATTGTGTACGGAGGGAAATATAAAATTTACAAATTTGATTTTGCCAAAGAAACCAGAAGATATTTCTTTTTCGGAAACTGTTAAAATGTTGTGCTCGATATTTAGTGAAAGAGACAGCCTTTTTCATACAAGATATAAATGTTTAAACACGCAAAAAGAAGAAACTGATGATATTGTCACATATGCGGGTAAAGTCAACGCTCTGTGTGAACTATTTAAATTGAAAGATCTATCAGTTGACATGTTTAAGTGTTACATATTTGTCCAGGGACTGACAGCACCGAGGGACAAGGATTTGAGGTCAAGAATTTTATCAATTATGGAGCAAGATCTAGAAATAAACTTGCAAAAAGTGACAGAAGAATGTCAGAAGTTGATAAATGTGAAAAGGGACACCACTAGGATAGAGGGAAAAGTTACATCCCAGGTCCAAGTAGTGAAACAAAATACTTTTCTCAAGAACAAAGGAAAAAGTTTTGAATGTTGGAGCTGTGCGGGTTCACACTTAAGAAAAAATTGCCCTTTTAAAGACCAACCTTGCGCTAAATGTGGTTTAGTTGGACACCGAGCCTCCCAGTGCTGAACTAAACAAAATAAACAAAGAAAAAAATTTAAGTCTAAAGTAAATGTAGTGTTGTCAAAAGAAGAAGTGAGACAAGTGGGTGAACGAAAATTTGTCAATACCAAAATAAATGGTCACATAGTTAAGCTACTTTTGGATACAGGTTGCGATATTTCAATTATCGATGAAGTGACTTGGAAGAGGATTGGGTGTCCAAAACTGGAAAAAACGTCTAAAATTGCCAAAGGAGTATCCGGAAAGAGATTAAAATTCAAGGGAGAGTTTAATTGCAGTGTATCCCTTGGATCGAAAACTTTTTCGTCAAAAGTGTCAGTTGTTCCAGGTATAAATTCTTGCCTCTTCGGAATTGATTGGATCGTTTTGTTTGATTTATGGGAGCTACCCATAAATTCATTTTGTAACCGTGTTAGTGTATCTGAAAAGAAAAATTCTAAACAAAATGAGGATTTTCTTACTGTCTTAAAAAGTGAATTCCCCAGGGTTTTTTCTGAGGGGTTAGGTGTGTGCACTAAGACCGAAGTGAATTTTGAGCTAAAACAAAATGTGAAACCTGTTTTTAAACCAAAAAAAAAACGTGCCTTTTTCTTCAAAAGAAGATATTGAAATTGCACTGCAGAGACTGCAGGAAAATGGTGTAGTCGAAAAAGTTGACTATTCTGAGTGGGCAAGCCCCACTGTGTATGTTAAAAAGAAAAATAAGAAGATTCGGGTATGCGCCGATTTTTCTCCAGGCCTTAATGACTGTCTGATGGATCATGGTTATCCACTCCCATCCCCTGAAGACATTTTTACAAAGTTGAATGGAGGTAAAATTTTCTCCAAAATTGATTTATGTGAGGATAACCTTCAGGTAAAAGTCAGTGAAGAATGTTCAAAGTATTTGTGTATTAATACCCATTTAGGACTCTTCAGACTCAAAAGGCTCCCTTTTGGTTCGAAAGTAGCTCCCGCATTATTTCAGCAAATAATGGACACGATGCTTGCCGATTTAGGTTTTGCAATCGTATATTTGGATGACATTCTTGTAAAGAGTAAAAATGTACAGGAACATAAGGAACACATCAGAACAGTTTTCCAAAGAATTGAGGAATTCGGCTTCAAATTGAGTGCCGAAAAATGTGAATTTTTCTTAAAACAAATAAAATATCTTGGTCAAATCATTGACAGCCAAGGCAGAAGACCGGATCCTCAGAGAACAGAAGCCATTCAGAAGATACCAGCACCTAACAATGTTGCCCAGTTACAATCTTTTTTGGGTTTAGCACAATATTATGCTATTTATATCCCAAAAATGCATAAGTTGAGAACACCATTGAACGAATTGTTAAAAAAGAGACAAAAGTGGATTTGGTCAAAAGAGTGCCAAAGTGCATTTGAAGAGATTAAGAAATGCCTGCTATCAGATTTAACACTGGCACACTTTGATCCACAGAAGGAATTGATTGTGGCATCAGATGCAAGTGATTACGGATTAGGAGCAGTACTTCTCCATAGACTTGAAGATGGATCAACGAAGCCAATTGCTCATGCATCCAGATCACTTTTGCCTGCAGAAAGAAACTATTTTCAAATTGAAAAAGAAAGTTTGGCAATCATTTATGCAATTAAAAAATTCCATAGATTCATTCATGGCAGGATTTTTACATTGCAGACTGGCCACAAACCCTTGTTGACCATTTTTGGCTCTAAAAAAGGCATACCCACTCACACTGCAAACAGACTTCAACGATGGAGCATAATTCTGTTGAATTATAATTTCAGAATGGAGTACGTGTCATCCAAAAATATTGGACATGCGGATGGACTATCCAGACTGATTCAAAAGTGTGCAGAACCTTTAGAGGACACAGTGATAGCTGCATTGAGAGAGGAAAAAGAACTCTCCGGACTGCTGTGCAACACAATTCGAGAGTTACCAGTGACTCTAGATGACATCAACAAAGCAGCAGAAAGAGACGAATTCATTGTAAAAATGAAAAAACAGGTGCAGTTAAACGAAAAGTCGAAGAAAGACTTGAAAATTTCGCCATTTTCTATTTGTTCGCAAACTTTAATGTATGCGGACAGAGTCGTCATACCGACCACACTACAGAGGAGGATTCTAAAAGAATTCCATAGCAGTCATCCAGGCATGTCCAGAATGAGGGCCTTAATGCGCGGATATACGTATTGGCCTAGGATGGACCGGGACATCGAAAAAATTGTAAGAGAGTGTCAAGGGTGTCAGCTAGCAGCAAAGGCACCACCTGTACAAATACAACCGTGGCCAAAGACGGATACACCGTGGACTCGGTTACACATTGACTATGCCGGTCCTTTGAATGGACATTATTTCTTAGTAGTCGTCGACAGTTTCACAAAATGGCCGGAAGTGTTTAAGTGTAAACATCCAACATCAACGAGTATTATAGATGCACTAAGACTTCTCTTCAGTCGTTTTGGAGTGCCTAAAACTATTGTCAGCGACAACGGCACCCAATTTACCAGCAAAGAGTTTGAAGAATTCTGCAAGGCCTATCCATTGAACACTTAACAACTGCAATATACCATCCAAGGTCAAACGGTCTTGCAGAGAGATTTGTGGACACGTTCAAAAGAGCTTTGAAGAAAAACCAAGGCATGGACACTGATGAGAAGGGTCTTGAAAATTTTCTATCTGTGTACAGGATCACTCCTAACCCGAACACTAATGCAGGTTTGTCACCAGCTGAACTAATGTTCGCACGAAAAATCAGATCCGTATTTGACAGGATTTTTACCAAATACAACCAAGACAACAGCAACAAGAGAAAATCTTTCGACAAGGTTCTACAAACCTGGTGACAAAATACTCTTCTTGAACTATGGGACTGGGAAAAGCTTTTGGGAAGAGGGGATTATTATGAAAAGAATTGGACACGTGCTATATTCTGTAAGAAGTAGTAAATTTGACTGTCGCAGCCATATAAATCAGCTAAGACCGCGACACACTGATGACTAAAAACAGGCAGAAGATAATGAACTGCCCTTGGAGGTATTATATGACTCTTTTAATGTTCCTCTACCCATAACACAACCTACTCCGAGAGTGTTATCTCCTACACCAGGTCCGAGAGTACCAGTTTCATCACCAATTCCACCCCGTCAAACGATGTTGAGGAAAAAAAGTACAAGGGTAAAAAGAAAAGTCAACCGGCTGAGCCCCAGATCTAAAAACAAATGGTATTAAGCCAAATTCTCCAGGGAAAAATTGGCTTAGGGGGAGGTGTTATGGTGAGATATGTAATCACCACCGGAACAGTTTAAATAAGGGACCATGTCACCAGTCACCGGAAAAAAAAACACGGAGAGACACCCTGGACAGAACACGTTAAGAACTACACATTCTCTCTCTGTAAATATTACAATAAACTTCTTCTTTATTTATTCAAACCTATAGTACATATTATTTCCTTTATTTTCTTTCACGGAATACTATCTCTTGATTATCCTTATATTATTGCCACCTCAGGATATATCACTTGTGCTGTATATAATGGCAACTTCCAGACTTTGAATATAGTATATTTGAAATTAAGCTGTAATTATTAAGCTGAGCAGAGGGGCATTTGGTATTGGTGAATGTCAGTTACTCAATGTCAGTTTTGAAACTGAAGTATGGTTTCACCTTGTGTAATAGGGCCTGAAGGAAACTAACTTTTTTTTTTTGTTGCTTTTAATTATGGAACTATTGTATCTATTTATGGTGACTGAGAACACTTATGAAAAAAAGAGAAAAAGAAAAAATAATAATAACAAAAGTTGTACAAATGCATGCATATTGTCATCATAAAAAAGAAAGGAGCTGTTTCTTTTACAGTGTTTTATGGATGAAATATCTGAGACAAACTGTAAAGGACTCAGGCAAAGTTTTTTTATCATGACTGTTTTATTTCATTGTTGTTTCTTTTGTTATTTTTTTTTACACAAGTCCTCAAGTTGTAAGTAAGGAAAGAGTCAGAGAAAGATGCTGAGAAAATGTTCACAAGTGAACATTTTGAAAAATAGGATAGTGAGGAATTTTGAACTGAGACAGGAGGATGCCTTTGACAGGCCGTGTAAGTTATGTACTTGGCAAAACTGGATGTCTACCTGTTTCATAAGGTAAACAAAACACTGTGGAAAGGCCATGTGAATTGTATGGGTGGCATGCTGGATCAAAGCGTGACCATGAGGACTGCGTGAGCATCCAGAAAATAATAAAATGACTGAAGATTTTTGACCCAGTGACAATGAAGGAGAACAAAGAAACCAGCAGAAGAGTCACTAGATCGATCTGGGTGCTTGCCTTGAACTAGATGGCCCAGGGTTGAGAGGTAGAGAAAGGCCTGTGTCTCGTGAAACCAAGGAGAATCTAAGATGATTGAATGCCTTGAGATAATGCCAAACACATGAAAAGAGAGATGTGAAGAAATAGTCTCATGAAAGTGAAGAAAATCTAAGATGATTAAAAGCCTTGAGACAATGCTAAACGCATGAAGCAGAGAATTGTGAAGAAAAAGACTTGTGAGAGTAATAAAAGGTGAAGAAACAGACTTGCCAAAGTCAAAAGCAATTATGATCCCAGAAGGGACAAAGGGTGCTTTACAAAGGCCCTGAAGTTGAAAAAACTGAGATGATTAGATGTTTTGAATTGGCCCTGTACCAGTCTCACAAAAGAAGAACTAAGAAAAAGTGGAGGTGATAAATTGATTTGAGTTGGCCCTGTACTAGTCTCGTGAAAACAAAACAAAGAAGCGATTCACAGAAGATTTGGGCTAGCTTTATGAGTTCACCTTAGCCATCCTCAACTCTCTCCTTCACTCCACTATTTCGAACATTTCATAATGAAAGAAAAAGAAAAGAAGCAGATTATATTTATGTACATAAGTGTTGTTGTCTGTTCTCTTCCCATTATACAACACTAGACAAAAACCAAAAGAAAAAATATTTTTAAAAAATGCTGCAGATGAAACTAGCTACAAGACTGGGGCTGATGTCCAGTAAAAAACAACTTGTAAAAAAATGCAACTGCCCCAATCACTTTACTATATGTTGCAGGACGAAAATAAACAATATCCAGGAAATGAAACACAACATGGAAAAATATTTTCTAGGCTCACTCAAAGAGAAAAATAAAATGCATGACCTGTGGTTTACTTTGCAGTAGTCACTTAAAATTTAAAAGAGACACAGGTGCAGACATTGCAGACAAAAATCTCTGGAACAGACTGCTTTTAAGACCAACAGATTTGAAAGACCAGCAATCAGATTATCATATAAAGAAATTCCAAGGCAGACAACACAAATAGCCTAAGAATACTCCAGACCAGAAAAGGTCATGCCATCCATAAACCATAACTCCTAAGCGACTACGTACATTAAGAAGAAAAGAGAAAAAGGACATGAAGTACCACTCACAAGAACAATGAAGACTTAAACAAAAAACAAATAAATGAATTAAATCATAAAGAAAAGAGAAACAAACTAATAAATATTCCCAAAAAAAGAAATGTGTTATAAGTAGTAATAGATTCATTACTGATCCTAGTTACATTCAGGTATCACGAGTTATGTGACCTTGTTTTATTGTTGTTTATTCTAATACTCAGTAATAAATGGCTCAACCCACCAAATGTATTCTCATATCATGAGTAAGAAAGCCATAGATAAATAAATCCAACTAAAAACATAAAACATTAAGCAAGATGGCAAACTAGGTATAAACAACATGGCCACCATGGACCTTTCATTCTGTAACAAATTATCACCCTCAATTGAAAAAAAGCACCAAAAATCAGGGAATAATCTAATTTTAATGAAATTTTCAGTGTTCATTTATTTATTTATTAGGATATACATTAGCACCATATTTATTGATAATCTGGCTAGCCCACGTACTTCAAACATTGATAGATCTAATTTAAAAAATGGCTTTACACTGAAAAAGGCAAGAAGCAGACAATATCCTGCTGAAACTATGACAGACATAGATTATGCAGATGATATAGCACTTCTAGCAAATACACCAGCCCTAAGTGAATCCCTACTGCATAGCCTAAAGCAAACAACAGGAGACATTGGCCTCCTTGTGACTGCAAATAAAACAGAGTAGGAACTATCTCTACTCTGAGTACCAGGCCTCTAAAGTTCACATACCTCAGCAGTAATATTTCATCAACTGGAAGTGATGCTAACATACACCTAGTAAAGGTGTGGACTGCTATGAATAGGTTATCAATCATATAGAAGTCTGATCTATCCGATAAAATAAAATGGGATTCCTTTCAAGCTGTGACTGTGTCAATACTACTGTATGGATACACCACATAGACACTAACAAAATGCATAGAGAAAAACCTAGATGGGAACTACACAAGAATGCTACAAGCTATTTTGAATAAATCCTGTAAGCAACACCCCATGAAACAACAGTTGTACAGCCTCTTACCTCCAATCTCAAAAAACAGTCAAGTAAGACAAACAAAACATGTGGGACACTGCAAGAATGAATTCATAAGTGAAGTTTTTCTATGGATCCCTACATGTGGATATGCCAGTGTTGGCAACAAGAACTTATTTACTTCAGCTCTGTGTAGACACAGAATGTAGTTTATAAGATAGAGATGGATAGAGAGAGAGAGTCAGGAATATCCATGCTACAGCAATTTGATGATGATGATGATGATGATGATGATGATGATGATGATGATTTATGAATGAATAAATTTTATAATGTATTAGTTATTTTATTTAAAAACTTGCTGATTTTTCCAGGTCACTTAACTTTACCTCCCCCTTATGGGTGGTGCTATTAAATCAGTAGGGATATAGGATATGGCATATATTTTCTGTACATCATACAAAGATAAAAGATGTACATGAAATGAAGAAAATAATCTTAATCAGGAGCTGTTGGAAGAAAATAGTCCACCAAATTTGAATATTAAATTTAAAAAACTTTTTTTTAAAAGTTTTGAGAGCTTTTAATTGTATGATTTAACAGAAAATAGAATTTCTTTTAGATTATTAGGGAAATAATTCTGTGTCAATATTTGTTCTGCTTATAAAGGTAAGGGTCTTAAATTTGCATTAGATTTTTACATACATCCCTCCAATCACAGGCTCAATCTAAATGTGTTATTAAAGAATATTTTTACTAATCGAAAAATATAATTTTTCAAGCAAGAAACTGGGAGCTGTTTTATTTAATATTCTTATTTATTTTCTAAGCTATAAAAACTGTTAGACAAAAAAAAGTATGGAAACCTACAGTAACACTCATTAGTTAAGCAATTTCCTGTTTTCTCCTTTGTATTTGGGTTGAAAAATTCTATTTTTTGGATGCTTCAGTTTCATTTATATTTCACTAGTGTCATATTTCTTGTATTTTAGCTTTTTCTTTTAAAGAAAAATGTAAGAATAATCCAACAAGTTCTGTTAGATTCATGGTAATGCAGTTCTTCCTAACCATCAAGCAAAAATCACTGACTTTGTGAAGAAGACATCACAATTATTTTGGAGTCCAACTAAGGGATCAGGATAAACCATTCGGTCCCCATGTTTGCTATAAAACATGTGGAGAACTTGAGGGATTGGGGTAATAGTAAAGGGAAGAGAATGCCATTTGCCATTCCAATGGTTTAGAAGGAAGGAAAAGATCACATTATGGATTGCTATTTCTGCATGGTAAATCTAAAAGGAATAAATCTCAAGAACAAGCACCATTTCCAATATCCCAATGTTCATTCTACCATAAGACCAATTCCTCATGGCCCAGACCTTTCAGTTCCTGAGCCTAATGGTAACATGGAATATAGCTCTGATTCCAAACATAGTGACATGACTGTTGTTGCAAGAGATGATGCATACAACCAGAAGAGGATGACCAGCTAGTACCCTTGACACAAGTAGAATTCAACAACCTGACATGAGACCTGAACCTTTCAAAGGAGTCTGCTTAGCTGCTGGGTTCACATCTCAAAAAGAAACATCTATTGGCTCCAGAAACATTGTTCTACTGGTATCAAGACCATGAGAGAAAATTAAGACAGTTTTTCATGTTCCAGAATAAATCATCATT
Source organism: Sepioteuthis lessoniana (assembly GCA_963585895.1). Taxonomy (NCBI): domain Eukaryota; kingdom Metazoa; phylum Mollusca; class Cephalopoda; order Myopsida; family Loliginidae; genus Sepioteuthis; species Sepioteuthis lessoniana. Next base: position 159,201 of record CAUZXS010002865.1, on the reverse strand, counting down.
GGTTTTTTACAACTACATAGCTGGATTGATCAAATCAATGAACTTAGAGTATGATGGTACAGAATGGAGACTTTTTATTGACTCATACAGCAGAAGTCTCAAAGCAGTTCTTCTACATAATGGGAATAGTTTTTCATCTATCCCTATTGGGTATTCAGTAAAAATGAAAGAAACTCACAAGAGCATGGATCATCTGCTATCTGCTATTAACTAACAGGAGCACAAATTGTTGATCTGTAGTTGGACTGGTCCAAGGGCTCCAAGGTAGGTACACAAAGTATCCTTGTTTTTTTGTGTCTCTGGGACTGCAGGGCTGATGATCAATAATATGTCAGACAAGAGTGGCCATTAAAACAAGAGTTAAAACCTGGCTTGCATAATGTTTAGTCTCATCCTCTTGTTGAACCTAACAAAATACTTCTTCCACCCTTACTATCAAGTTAGGAGTAATGAACAACTTTGTGAAGGCAATGGACAGGGAAGGCAGTGGGTTTGCTTTCCTCCAGGAGAAGTTCCAATGAATAAGCATGGAGAAACTCAAGGCTGATATATTTGAGGGCCCTCAAATGAGAGAACTCATGAAGGTACCAATGTTTGATGAAGCACTGAGCAAAGATGAACTATCCACCTGGCAGTCATTGAAGTCAATAGTTACAAACTTCCTGGGAAACCACTGAAGTGCAGAATACAAGTGGGTAACTGAAAAGCTACTGAAAAGTTACTGCCAACTCAGAGTATGAATGTCAGTCAAACTGCACTTTCAGCAGTCACACTTAGACTATTTTTCAAAGAGCTGTGGAGATTTGAGTGAAGAGCAGGGTGAGCACTTTCACCAAGACATTCTCATTCTGGAAGAACACATCCAAGGCTGGTGGAATGTAAACTTTCTCGCTGACAACTGCTGGTGCTTGAAACAGGATATGGTGGCTACCAAGCACAGGAGGAAGAACTTGAAAAGACCTTTCATCCATGAATAGCTTCTTTTGTGTATTTTTCAGTTTACTTTGGCACAATGTAAGTTTTCTGTGAATATATCAGCCCTAAATTTAGCATTATTTGTTTAATTCAGCAAGAAAATAATTAGAATTATTATACTGCTCTATACATTTCAAGCTTGTATCTTAAAATTTTGATCTGAATAGAAAAAAAAGGAATCATTTTTGGTTCCAACGTAAAAAATCTGCCTTAAAATCAGCTATTATATATTCAACCTTGAAAACATTGCAAGCCAGTATAATGCAACAATGTTCTCAATAGATAAATATAGAATGATGAAAAAAATAAGATATCCCTTTCAAACTACAGACAAACATAGTTTACTGAGGAAACAGTTTGCTATACCTTAGATGCTGAAGATGAAAAAGACCTTCAGAGTAGTTCCTATACATCTGAAATATCAGAAAGAATATCTTCACTGGAAATTTGACACCATCAATCAGATAAGTAACTGATACAGTCCAGTAATTTAAAAAAAATGGTTAACCTTCACAATTAAGCAGGTAATACACAGAAACAAAAAAAAATTAGGGTTTCCAAATTTAAAAGAGTACTGTTAAACCAATAATCTAACTCATATTCATAGTCAATCAATATTGTAATTACCAAACTAATGTGAAATGTCCTGAGTGGGCGGTTCCTTTGTTTAATGGCATATTAACCTTTGTAGGTTATTTAATGCCAATGCCATCCTTCTAGAAGAACAGTATTCAACCCATAGCTGGGGGGATAAGAAGGTTCATACTTTTCCCAAGGGTAATTGTCTGAAGGTGAATGTAATAACGCAACTGGAGTTCAAACTCACTTACTACGATTCCACCATCCATCACTTTAACCATTACACCATGAGGACACCTCCAAAATGTCCTGAGTTGTTTCACTTGGTGATTTGTCATGACCCAAACAATTAGATATAGTTGGAGAACTAGAAGCTTTACAGGAGAGATGGGAAAACAAAAGAGAGCAGTTTTGATGGAAGGAGGAAGAAGGAGGGGCTCACTTGAAATATGGAAAATTGAAATAAGGTTAATGCTGAAATAGCTTGAAAAGATGTCTGTCAAGTATCCTGTGGTGGTATTGTTATTTGCAAACAATATAAATGACATAGACAAAAGAATATTCACAAGGCAATACAAACAAAAATAAATTTGTATATATAAAAGTAAAAAAAAAGGAAACATTACAAAAACAGTATGAATGTTCAAATATAGTTTGTTAAATATTTGTGTGTGTGTGTGTGTGTGTGTGTGTGTGTGTGTGTGTGTGTGTTATGTATTTGTATGTGTAACTAACATGAACATTATAGTGAATGAGTATTTTGTTTGAAACAAAGTGTAAGAATGTCAGAATTCTTACTTACATTTATGTGTTATTATCTAGGTGTATGCAAGAAACTAAAATATTAAAAAGTATCCTGTACAATTGTATGTGTAGGTTTACTTAGTATTTCACACGAAGTACTGATGCACAGGAAAATGGATATGTATTTTTGAGGGCTGTGTTTTCTCTCACATTGGTCATTTGTCTCTAGTGGGATGTGATGAGATGTCTGAGACTGGAACACATCCAGCCAAAAGGCAGAACAGGAGCAGAAAGAGGTTGCAGACTATATACATGCCCATGCAACATGTCTTGAGCTTGTGTCACTAGCGGGCAAAGTGAAGAATGAGAGATTAAACTATTGAAAGTGTAGAGTATATATAGTATCCATGTCACATAACCAGTTCCAAACACACGATTTATTTTGCGCAAGACAAAATCAAATATGTGGATGTAGTTGGGTGGAAGCACAAGGCACATGATTTCTCTGTCTAATAGGTTCACGAAACTAATTAGCTTACCGAAATCCCTGCCTTTTGTTTCTGGAACAAGTGAATCATGGACCCTATTTTCTAAAAATTTTTGCACTATGGGGTCATCAACAGCCATTTAAAAAATATAGGAGTGTGTAGGGGTGGTGGTGACCTATATTTTTAATTTATTTTCCCCAAAATATTATGTTAATAAAGTTTATATAAGTTTTGCTTGGAATAAGGCACATGGAGACAAAGTAGTAAATGAAGGAAGCCAATGAGTAAAAGATATGAAACGGTGCAGAAAAAAGGAATATTCAAAACAAGGTGACGAACAAAACAAATTTATATATTATAATAAAACTTACATTGATACATAAAAAATATTGCTAATTCTATTAATAAAATAATCATGTGTGTATATGTGTGAGTGTGTGTGTGTGTGTCTAACACAACTAAACTACAAAAGGATTACATATTTAAAATGTCTTTCTTTTTATGGTTGGAAACAGTCGGTTTCTCTGAGACTGGAAAAAGTCTCATAGTCAATGTATATTTTGAATGTCTGCGAGGCCCATCCATGTTGTTGCTTTTCACTCCTGTTGATTCACACTGGAGGGAGTGTGTTGCCACAGCGAAGAAATTGTGTAAAAGAGAGGAAGAGTGTTTGAAGACGACGTATTTATAGAAAATACACGTCTTGGAAGTGGCTCCAAACGCAGGATGAAATTTACGCACGGACGTAGTTTTAAGCGGGTCACGTGGTTCTCCTGGCCAATGGTTTCCCGAGACTGAATATGTGTGCGTCCACCATCTTTGTTGTGGGAACAAGTGGCATACCGCCCAAATTAAATTATAGGAGTGTAAAGTCCTATAAGTGTAAATTCTATAAATCATCCAAATTTATGACAGTTTTGTGCTATAGAAAAATAAAGTTCTGGGAGACAGAATTGAACACTGGAAAGGCATGTTATAACTTGTTTCAAGGTACAAGTTAAGACCTGTGTTTTGCAGCTGAGCCTGACATCTTTGTCAGAGATAAAGTACAGCTTCCCATACAAGACCCACTGTTAAAATCCAGATTATTTCAGGAAAATAATTTGATATTGGAACACCTCTTCCAAATTATTTGTGACTACCAAGAATAAATGATTTTGACATCTACAGCAAATAACTATTTAGTAATCAGAGACACAATAAGTCAACTGGATGTTTTAAATTCAGAGCCCAAGGACATCTTGTCCAAGAATGCATCCGAAATAAACATCACAAATTTTAACCATTGCAGAAAGAGGTGTCACTTTGAGAATTTGTTTCCATAAGGAAAAACAAAAACAAATGGACACAGCAAGCAATAAGATTCATAATAGTGGTCAACAATGCAATTGGGTTGACCACAACCCCTATAAAAAAAGCCCAACACAGGATAGAAGAATTACAGACAATACTAATGATAATTCAAATTGCAATCTTTGCTTGTTCAGAATATCAGGAACAGTGGCAATAATAGATCTATCCCTAAATAGCACCATCATACCTCTAGTAGTAAACTCAGACTATCAGTGATGGATCATAATATCTTAAGCAGCTAGATAAAGCAAAACCTAAAATCAAACTTCAACCCATCACCACAAAACTACATGCATATGCAAGCAAACAACTTCTGCTTTTAGGAAATGTATATTGAATGTATAAGTTTCTGACACTGAACAATGCCTCTCCACTTCATTCTTTGTTATACTGAAAGCCCAAGTATAACTCTTGTCTCGACAAACAAAAAGCTGGAACTTTTAAGAGCTGATATTGCCATACAGAATTTCCATTGAAAAAATTGAAGAAAAATTGAAATGCTGTGGAACATATAGTTGTTGAAATGGGGGGGGGGTACATGGTGTTGCAGTATGTAATACTCTCACATCATCAATAATATGGATTTCCCTGAGGAGCAAGTTCAAAGCTTGAGAAATCTCAGGCTTGATAGATGTAAGGGTGTATGATCTTAGTTCAGAGTCGTAGCATTGTTTACTGAGGTAGGCTGGAATGACTCAAATTTAACCACATCAAGGCAATAAAATTCTCCAGGGTTTGCAGTATTTCTTTATGTTCAGTTATGAGTTCACCCTGATGCAAAATACTGCTGTCTGATTCTAACAGACAATTCTCAATGAACACTATAATATATTGATACAAGTTCTCAGGTCATTCATTGGGCTATGGTTGTTTATCCAAGAAGTCCGGGAAGTGTGGAACTGATGACTGAAAACCATAATAGAATTATAGGAATTTATTGTGTGCAGTATTAATTGAAACTACCACAAGCTTTTTCCTATAATAGTCCATTTAGACTAAAATAACATATATTTTATATGCATATATTTACACATAATTGTAAAACATGATAAATGTCTCAAACCATAAAAAAGGTTACAAAAGCTGTTCTAAAGAACAAAAAGTACTGAATAGCAGAAATTACAGTTTCCTGGTGCAGGGAAAATTCACAGAAGATAATTAGCATGTATGTGCTTCTTGCAGAGTGGAGACGAAAGAAAATGGTTCCTCTCTAACTGATGTCTGCTGCCAAGGGTAGAACTCGCTTCTTGAAATGCCACATGACCAATGGTCACATGATTGTCAGAAGCTCTGCAATAAATCTTAAAAGGAGACAACTATGTTTTGTTCTCCAACAAGTATCCCCTTCCAGGACAGGTCCATGACCTGCACAAAGCCATTGCCAAGAGTGCAATCCTAGAGGTATAACAATTGTGAAAAATCACCAGAAAACAACAAAAGGTAAGAATAGGACTACATGCAATTACAGGGTTCCTTCACTACAAGTGAAAGAAAAAACAAAATCTTTCCGAATGAAAAAAATTTTTTCAAAAGTACTGTTTAAAGTTCTGGCTTGAAAAAGAATACATTTAATTCAACAAATGTTTAGGCCATCTAACATGATGGCCAGATCTGGTTACAGTCTCTTTTAAAACATTTGGTGCTACTGGTGATGAGAGAGTTACTGAACTGTCCATGCTAAGCCATGTAACATCCAAAGAAGCAGGTTTCAACCCGTCCACAGCAATGTTCCATGGTAATTTTTTCATTTCCACCAGAAAAATTTTGGGTGTCTCCAGTACCTTAAAGGGTCCTCTATATGAAATCAGCAATGTGTTGGTCTTGGCTAAATCCCACACAAAAACATGTGTGCAGGTCTGCAAAAGTTTAGGCACATATGTAGGCCTTTGACTCTATGCAAAGGAATTGTATACCAAGTTTGCAATTTATGACTTAAGCCGATCCTCAAATGAGGTCATGTCCAAAAGTTTTTATGGAAGTTGCAGAAAAAATGGTCCAAGGAGCCTGAGTGTGGTGCAATACACCATCTCAGCAGATGAACATTTTATGTCATCTTTCACTACAGTGTAGAGTCTCAGGAGGACTAAAGATAGATGTTCCAGTAAATTTAAATGATTTATCCTAGCCCTCACTGCTGACTTGAGTGAAGAATGAAATCGCTCTACTAGTCTATTTGCTTCTGGATGATAGGCCGTGGTTTTAATCTTTTTACTCTCTAATAGTTTCACTAGCTCATTGAACAGGTCTAACTTGAATTGCTTCCTCCCTCTGTCCATGGTATTCCACACACGAGTCCAGCAGGAGAGCATGTATTCCACGAGACATGGAGTCTGTAGGTACGTTTTCACTTCCTTTTATAAAACGGATATCTGAAGTGAATTGTAACATTAATCCAGATGTCTTGTTTCATGGGCCGAGTACCTGTCTGAATTTAACTGGAAGGCACCCAGCAAGGGCTTATGGTCGGTCAGTATATAGAAGGTCCACCCCTTTAACAAATTTCAAAAGTAACAAACAGCCAAATACACAGCAAGCAGCTTTCATCCAAATGTGCCATACCTGGTTCAGTTGGTATCAGGCTTTTGGAAAAGAATGAAATCAGTCTCCATTAGTCACCCATTTTCTGCTGTAGAACTGCACCTTCACCAATAGAAGATGTGTTAACCGGCAAACATAAATGGTTGCCTGAAACAATGAGTGACAATTTTACAGTCAGGGACAATATCTTCTTAATTTTTTCAAATGCTGTTAAGGTAGACAGAACCATGTCACAATTTTTGACATCAGTCTGTCAAATGTTTTACCACCTGCACACACTTGGGCAGGAACTGTCTATAAAAATTTATCATGCCTAAGAACTGTTTTAGCTTTTCTCATCAGGTCTGGCACAGGAGAATTTTCGATAGCATCTACCTTAGAAGAAGGAGAATTTCCAGTGGTATTTATGTAGTGTCCCAAGAAATTTATTTCTGATTTCCCAAATTCCCATTTGACTGGGTTGATAACAACCCAAATTTTTTGAAGTGCTCAAAAACGAGCTGCACAGGCTTAATATGTCCCTCCATTGATGAACTAGCTATTAAGACATCATCCACATAGACACAGATGAAATGTAATCTATGTAATACATGGTCAATAAATCTATGGAATGCCTGCACTACGTTTTCTTAGCCAAAAGGCACGCAAATTCAAACAACCCAAATGGTTTTGATATCACAGTCTTAGAAATATGCCGGGGCTCAACAGAAATTTGGTAGTAGGCCCTGATAAGTTCTAATTTAGTAAAAACAGACCTATTCTGAATTATAGCCATTACATCATGAATATGAAGAATAGGGTAACAGTCAGGTTTAGTGGCAGATTTAAGTGTTCTATAATCACCACAAGTGTGCCAAGTGCCACCACTTTTGGGTACCAGGTGTAAAGGAGTCACTCTTTGATGGATGGATAAAACCAAGTTCCATTATTTGTGTAAATTAAGCTTTAGCTATGCTTAATTTTTCCAGTGCAAGTTGACAGGGTCAGTTATGAACAGGGCAACTGGTGGAAGTTATATGGTGGGTTATAGAGTGAAGCAGAATCTCTTTGAGAAAGGACTGTTTGATGATATTTTCAAATTTAAAAAAAATAAATATGTGATGGGAAAGGCGAATGCACCACGTGATGTAGGATTCAAGCCTTTTGGAGACTGCTAAGAGCGGCTCCTGAGAGCATCCGAGGACACTATTTGCCAATGTCTCCCACCAGACAAGGCTTGACACAAGGTCAAAAGCCCGAAGGCCGATTAAAGTGGGGATAAAGGGGAGGGGGAGGTCAGGAATGAGCCGAGGCTCGAACCGTGCTGGTCTGTGCTGCTCTTTGACTCACTAAGTGCAATGTGGGTCTAATGAGGCATGCAGTTTCACAAACCCAAATATGGGTCCAGGCACGTATGCCGGGTTATAGCTTGAACTAGACAGCAAGGTCTTGTGCCATACATGGAGTCATGAGAGCATCCGAGGACCTCTGGCTACTTATCATACGTCCCACCAACGCACGAATATGGCACAAGGCCGTTTTTAAGGTGGGTCAGGTCGCAGGGCCGAAACCCACACACGTCCGGCAAGGCCAAAAATACCTTCGACCCCGTCGGCATTCCCCTTTTTGGGGCACCAGGCAATAAACCTAACCTCCCAAGGGGGTAAAAGCCTGGGGGGAAGGCCCCCTGAGGAAGGAGGAACTCTCCAGTTGAGGCACACCCAGCAGAACCGCCCAGAGAAAAAACGGCCAACCGAATGCAACCCAACAATTAGAGAAACTGCTTGCCTCATCAGGCTCACATTGCACCAAGTGAGCCGATCAGCAGCATAGACCAGCAGGGTTCGAGTCTCGGCTCGTTCCCGACCTCCCCTTCATCCCCACTTTAATCAGCCTTCGGGCTTTTGACCTTGTGTCAAGTCGTGTCTGGTGGTAGACAGCGACAAATATCGACAACCCAACAATTAGAGAGGAAAGATCCGAGGACCTCTGGAGTTTTACCGTCGCAGAAGCCTTTGTTATATGAAAGTGGGACAGCGCCACACTGCCCAGTTTGTGTAAAAAGAAAGTTATAAAAATGGGCGTAAAGATAAATCACTCCTTTAGTGTAGCGTCGGCTAGCGAAGAGGATTTATTCCATTTTTATAGCGTTGTTTCTGACAGAAGTGTTCTGTTAATATTGTTAATTTTAAATTTATCCCTTTTTTATCTGAGACGAGAAGTTAAGGTCGTAAGGTTCGTAACCGGTTTTGTTTTTCTAGGGCGAGCGAGTAATCCGATGTGTACGTTAGTGGACAGGTTACGTCAACTCCATGAGCAGTGGGACAAATAAACACAAAAAGCACACAGTTCCTTGATAGAATGGGGTTAATCAAGTAAAATCAACACTAGGAAGTGAAAAAGAGAATTACTTTCTCGTAAGAAGCGAAACGAAATTAGGCTAACGTGCCAAAAAGAGATACTCGTCAATAGAGTACAGTAAAAGTAAATGCTACAAATAGTGAAATAATTATGAAAGTTAAATGCCTCAAGAGGAGAAAGTCAATATTTCTAACCACTCGAAAATAAAGGACTAAATAAGGAAGGGTTTAGCTTGTGTAACTCTGGGATATTTCTACAATAAGGGAATGAAGCCGGAAGTTATCTACCGGTGATTAACCTAAAAATTACACCTTAAAACGCAAGGACCGCTAAGGGAGATAAACAATAGGAAATCTAATCTATGGTGTAACATGAGACCTCCTCCGTTTCTGTAATGCGTAGAACTGTTGCAATAGTAAGGTCCCAACTTTATTTCAGTAACGATTTTTGAATCAATTTGTGTATCCCCACAAAGGATAAATCAACCAAATTTGTCTCTTTGATTATGGGGTCATTTTCATATTGTTTCATTATCTGCTTCAATCTCTTGAGAAAAGCATGGTACTGTCGCAGGACCGATGATAATGTGCGTTGATTCCACAAGCAGTTATAAGTTTGTGTGAGGCGATTGATAGAGGACTGGACAAATGACAGAATCAAGAGGCCAAGTTTAAATTCAGGTTTTATTGAGCGAATCTTACACAAAGGGTTTATGACTCATAGCTATGGAGCTTTACGAACGAACACCAACAGGGTGTAGAATTGTGGTTGTTGTATCACGTCGGTGTAGTCTCTGTTGGGTGTTGTATGTCTGTGCTATAGAAAGTCTTGGACTCAGCTATCTATTAGTTTGTGGCAACAGCACAGCTAGAAGGTGAGAATGGTTTCTGTGCTTATTAGGTGTTGTAGTATGGTCAAGTTGTAGATGTTACTGGAGATGGTGGATGATGTGGACGCATTGGTTGCAGAGGCTGGATGATCGATGTCCCAGTTTATACAGTCCTTGGTTAACCGGGTGTGTGTCGATGTGGCCTTGAAGTATTGATGCTAGACTGAGCGGTGTGTCACTCATGGACTAGATACCACAGATGCTGTTGCTTGGTTGTGCAGGAACAGCTGCTGGGTTAAGCTGATGCTGGTTTGCAATTGGTCCTGGCTGCTGCGTCATCGTTCATAGTATTGTCACGTGGTCTCCCATTGAGAGAGGAGAAATAAGATTACTACTATTCCTCCGTGTTTGAATTAGCAAGCCGTCAAAGAATGACCGTTAACAGAGATAATGTAGGTCAATCCCGAAGTAACAAATCCAGGCCAGAATGGAAACTAACAGATGTTTGTACTTGGTGACCGGATGGGTAAAGAATGGGATACAGGGACATATAGTAGCCCTAACGAATCGCCTGACAGGGGAAGGAAGAAGATAGAAGCCAAATGATTGGCTAGAATCCCAAAGCGGAAATAGCCCCCTTCTTCCGTCAGTGGAAATAGAAAATAAGAAAATCAGTTTTTGGACAGAGGTCGTGGCGAACGAATCTAAAGCCAAGACTCCGGGTAAAGGAAGATGAAAAGTATCTTGGACAAGAGGAGCCATACCTTCAAGCCAGAACTAAAAATAACATAAAGTCTGTTAGCCCGTAAAAGAGGAATCATTCTCCACAGGAATCCATCGGAATAAGATGAGTAAACTTTAAGATGGTTTCTCCCTATACCCAATTATATATCCTCTCTCTCAATTTGAGGAAAGACTAAAGAAGAAAGAAAAGAAAAGAAGAAAGACATTTATGTTTATGTACTATCCGTTAACAACATAGCCGACGCGTTGAATATGTGTATCAACGTATGTAGTAAAAAGATTGATATATTTTAATGTTCCCACGTGTTGAAGTTGTTCATTTGTATCTTCTACTACCAAGTTGTTATTTCATGTTTCTTTTTCAGCTTCTATTCGCCTTATGTTATCCTCGCTTAATTTGTCCCATATGAATTCCTTTTAAAATATTACACGGGAAACCGGAGTTGTCGACTACTATAATTAATATTATTACTTCTAAACCTAGAGGTCCATATCTTCCATTGTTCTAGGGGTAGGAAGAACCAGTGGCCTTGGTGGGTGGGTGTATAGTGGGAAATTTGGAAATCCCTTGCCAACGGCGGTCAGTCTAGCCATAAATTAACCCCCACATAATATGCCAGTTCCTACATGCCCGAGAAAGGACTCTGAACAAGGACTTATTCTACGAGGGATCAAGTACCAGGCCGCCCCGTCCTCACACGCGCAAAAAAAATAAACCCCCGTTTGGTGATAACAATATTTAGATGAACCAGTTCCCATACGCGTTTAAATGGTTGCTCATCCGGGGATCTTTTTTTTTAATTTGCCGTCACAGTATCTGCCAGGAGAGTATAGTTAGGAGACTAAAAGTGATCTCAGAAAACTTTCTGAGGTTAACTCTTAGAAGAAATGTTGTATGGGAGACATTCTGAGGCTAGCTCTTAGAAGAGCATCAGTGATTGGTTTGGTTGGCTCTGTTGGGTCCGCAGTTCTGATTGGTCGGATTCCATGTCTTCTGCTTCGGCTAGTGGTAGGGACGAAGACCTCCACGTTCGGCAGTTTGGTTTGGTGGTGAGGACACAGACCCCATGCTACTGGGAGAAGAAACAGATACTTCGGATGCCTCGGACGCTTAGCTTAAACTCGACCGAGGGGTCCAGTACTATACGATGCTTGTCAATGACATCATCGCCCACCCTATGGTGGCCCGGTCGAAGGCAGGAACAATTCGGCCTCGAATCTGTCCTTGACCTTGAAATCGCGGTGGAGGTAAGGATACTACCTCCGGGCCCAGGTCAAGCTCGCTGCAATTTGTCACTGCCTCCCACCAGACAGAACTTGACACAAGATCAATGACCAGAAACTCGGTTTATAGTGGGGATTAAGGAAGGGGAAAGTCGGGCACAAGCCGAGCCGAGACTCGAGCTCTGCTGGACTATGCTGTTCATTGGCTCAATTAGGGCAATGTGAGCCTGATGAGCCTTGCTGAACATGGACTCAAACGTGAGTTCAGGCACGGATGCCTGATTGTAGCTTAAAGTGGGCCGAGGGGTTCAGTGCTATACAATGCTTGTCAATGACATCATCGCCCACCCCAAAGAGGCCCAGCCGAAACTAGCAGCAATTCGGCCTTGAATCTGTCCTTGACCTTGAAATCGCGGTGGCTAAGGTCGAATTGCTACCTGCTGTTTATATAGCGTTGGCCGCTACCGCACTGCTAGGCCGAGTGAAGTGTTTCTGTACACAGGAAGTTCCTTTATTAAATATAAGTAATAATGAAATGCTTCATTATACTTTGACGAGGAACTTTTAAATATAATGTATTTTATCCTGTGGGCACGAATTTATCTCCGAAAGACCAGCAGAATTAATCCCTTTTGAAAAATAGCTCGTGTTAGTAACAGAAGTTCTCTCATAATGTATGTACAACGTTTTGTTGTCTGACGTCACGGGTTACTCAGCGTTTTCTCTAAACTGGATATTCTAGGTATCGGCTACGATAGTACCATGCGTGATATGACACGCAGTTTGTTAATGTGTTAGCCTCTCTGTTAGGGAATGCACACACTCATACGGGCTCTAGTTGTCAAAGCAAGAACAGAAAGAAAGCGAGAGAGAGAGTTGGGACTTTGCTGCACTGTTTTATAGGTTACTTTGGTTACACTACCTAGCCACCATTAGAAGTACAATTTGTAAAGATAGAGATGTAATCCCTCCAGATGTAAACCCTACAATATCAAATTATACTTGCCTTGAATGGTAAGCACAGGGGTTTTATTAGAAGTGTGAAGTATCATCCAAACTTGCGAAAATATCTCTGTACATCCATGGCTATCGGTGGAAAAATACCCCGCAATTGTTTTTCATTCACGTTTCCTCATTCTGACACCATTTTATAATATCTCGGGCCTTTGGATGGCGCAAATTGATAACAGAAACATAGGTTCGGTTAGATATACATTTCATTTATATTCGGCTTCATTACAAAAGAGAACATGAAGTGATTTTTCTAAGGGATGATTAAGAACTGGAAATCCTAAAGAAGTAAAAGGAGCATTTAGTTGGACACCTATGAGTCACAACCTGCTTATACAACAACATCAGTCAATCAGCCAGTAAGCCAAATCACATTCAACCAACTATAACTTATTCCCGATAAACTCGAAGAGCTAGTAGATCTGTATATTGTCAAATGGGTCACAGAATCTACTCAATTGGTTAATCTGATAGAAGCAGTGGAAAATGTATGGGAAATTTTAACCAAACTCCCATATGGGTCTGTAGCAGCCACAGATCTATTTCCTTTCGCGAATCAGTGCCCCCGCCAAGCAATTCGGCTATAACCGACCTATCGACAGGTAGAGCGCATTGATTCCTTCTCCCTCTAGAATTATTTTTCTAGTCCCTTTTAGTAAAGCGGACAACCTAAGAGCGCAATTAGCCAACTGCCCGAACAGACATCTCTCGCACCCACTGCTACTGATTCCTCTTGGAACCACATCGCTGAAGAACACGCTGCTGCTAGCTTCACATACGCTTCCTACAAACCAAGGACCAACATACTAACCAGCAACACCTAAAGGGACACGTCCTCACTCTCACTCCTTTAAGCCTGCTACGATAATCATATCATATTTACCAACCCCTCCGCTCGGGCAGGATGTGACACAAGGTCAATTTTTAAGCGAAGTTTAATAGGTTTGAATTTAGCGTTTTCCTTCTCCTAGACTAGTTGTCTCACCAAAGCTGAAGAACCTAGTCTGCCCTACTATTTACCCATAGCAGGAGGGAGAATAATTGGATTCATACCTTTCCCAAGAGTATTAGTGCTATGTGAAATGCAATTAGTCTCGGCCAAGATTTGAACTCCTAACATTTCCTACGACGGTAACCATTACACCACGGGCACCTCCCTATTATCGCCTGCTACGATAATAAACCTTTCTTTGTTGTGCTGTTTAAAAGAAGTTTCGTTATTCATTTGTGTTGCAAAATAATTTATAGTGTTAGAGAAATTAACCATTTCCCAAAACACTTGTTGCGGAGGCCAGATAAATATACCGGTCCCCGCAAACTTTTGAAATATAAGTGATTGACAACGAACTAGACAAGAATGACAAAACAAGGGTGTTGCTTCGAAAGGCCAAACTTTATTATGGCGAATCGCAATCGGAAGGCGTACGGCGAACAATCACCGAGGCCGGATGGTGATCGTTGGAGCAGGATCCAGTCATTGGAGAAGGTCTGGATAGCTGGTACAAGACTGGTATTCGTTGGATAGGTGGTCGCTAGTGCAGGACTGGTTTTCGCTGGTGCAGGAAGGTGGTCGCAGGTCCAGGACTGGTAGTTGGTGGTATCTGCTGGTGCAGGAAAGTGGTCGCTGGTTCAGGTCTGGTAGTTGCTGGTGTCTGCTGGTGCAGGAAAGTGGTCGCTGGTTCAGGACTGGTAGTCGCAGGTGCAGAAGTGGTAGCTGCTGGTATCTGCTGATGTAGAAAAGTGGCCGCTGGTGCAGGAAGGTGATCGCTGGTGCCGGAAGGTGGTCGCTGGTTTAGGACTGGTAGTCGCTGGTGCAGAACTGGTAGCAGCTGGTATCTGCTGATGCAGAAAAGTGGCCGCTGGTGCAGGAAGGTGATCGCTGGTGCAGGAAGGTGGTCGCTGGTGCAGGCCTGGCAGCTGCTGGTGCAAAACTGGTAAACGCTGCTGCAGGAAGATAGCCGCCGGTGCATGATTGTTAGCTGCCGCCAGTGCAGGTGTGGTAGTTGCTGGTGCAAAGCTGGTAGCTGCTGGTGCAGAACTGGTACCTGCTGGTGCAAGAAGATGGTCGCCGGTACAGGACTGTTAGCTGCTTCTGTAGGGAAGTGGCCGCCGGTGCAGGAGTGGTAGTTGCCGCTGCAGTGAAGTGGTCGTCGGTGCAGGAGTGTTAGTTGCCGCTGCAGTGAAGTGGTCGCCGGTGCAAGAAGGTAACTGCTGGTACCGTCTCAGAGAGTATTAGACTTTCTGAATTAGACCTGAAAAGGGCTGCTTGATTGAGAGGTTGGTAGTTGTGTCTGCTGCATTGTGCCGTCTCAGGGGGTGTTTGGAAAGACTTTCTGAATAGCCCTGAAAAGGGCTTTTAAGCTGAGAGGCAGGCAATCTTCCTCTGTCGTCTGCGGCTGGAATCAGGGCGTCTGCTTTAGGGGAAGCCTTGAGCAGTCCTCATGGGCAGCTGCTGCTGATTAGGCTTCAGTTGTAGAACGATCAGGAGAGAATCTGGCTTCTTCCACACCTTCGGCTGGCTCCCAGCCCAACTGTTTGATACCGCTGCTTTTATAGCTACTGTGCGCGACTACGCTATGTGGTCTATGTTGAATGACCTTGCTTATTACTATATTATAGTGAGAAACTTCATTCTAATTCGACCATGTGATTTTAAATACTACCTATTTTTTCCATTTGTTGAGGACTGTCCTTAGAAAGACAGGCTGAATTTAATATTTAAAAAAACGTTCCGTGCAGATCAATTTAGTCCCTTAACGTATTGTTCCTAAATACTATTGACTGACGATATCAGTGACTCGTCATTCTTTTAGGAATGGGGTTTTTTGGGGGGTAGGGGGGTATAAGTAGTCAGTCGACTACGATACACTACAGGTCGTAAGAAAGAATAAGCAACGCGGTAAGATGTTTAAACACGTTTATATAAGAAGTGCGAAAGAGCTGCGAAAGCATATTCCTTTAGGGGTCAATAGTCTTTAAGAGAACAAAGTTAAAATTATAATACACTTATCTGTGGTTGGTGAATGTCCAGTTGTCTTTCTGTGTATTTTCTGGTTGTGTTTAAGACTGTTTTAAGAGGGCTGAGGACGTTTGGTTTCGTAGGGCTCAAATTGTTTTCTCGGTTCTGTTTGTACATCTGGGTGGTCTGCTAACACCCTCAATTTCCAGGCTCTCTTTAGTTACGTTTCGCCTCATGGAGACCCTTGTCTTTTCTGCCACCTCCGTGCCCAAGTCACATACTGAAGTCCTTCCGTCCTGCCTTCTCCCTCTATCCTCGGCCTTTCTACATCGGGGTACACAACCGTCTAGAGGATAACTCGTAATTTTCTTATAACTGATAAAAAATACAGAGCCAATGAAGGTGTCTTCAGTAAACACCATCATTGATGATACTATTTAAGAAGTGGCTGAAGAAAAATATTTCTCAAAAATTGACTTCAGTATAGTATAGGGTTCCTGATTCTAGGGAAATAATCACATTCACTGCACCAGGAGAAGACTATAAGACATGTTTAGAGTAAATATAGCCTCAGAACTTTCAGTGAATCAACAGCCAATTTATTGCTGACTGCACAGACAACATCAGTGGCACAGAAGAGGAGTGCAACTCAGTTCGAAAGTTATCCAATGCCTTGTTAAGTGAAGACTGGCCATTGGTGAGACAAAGGGACTGATCAAAATGACTTCTTCAAAGTATATGTTTCATAACCTGTCACATGACTGCTTGAAAATCTTGAACGAAAAGGTAAAGGCTGTGGTTAATGTCCTTCCACTAACAGATGACTCGCAGATTAGCCGCTACTTTGAACTGGTTCAATTTTGTTAAAGTTTGAATCTCATTTTACTGCAATAATAATCATCCCATTGGGACCTCATGAAACAAGGCGTTGAGTGGAAAGGGAGAAAAAGAACAGCACGCTTTTGACCAACTCAAGAAAGTGTTTATTGAAGATCCAGTCGATGCATATTGTCAGTCTAATAACTATTGTCAGTCTAATAACTAGAATCAGGAGTGTAGCAATATATAGTGTTAGAGAAATTAACCATTTCCCGAAACACCAAAATTGGTGACCCCGCATGGCACCTTCTGAATTGCGAAAAAAATTTAAAAAATAACAACACGAAACACGGTCTCCATTTTTGGACAGCAGAACAAGCAAAAAGAGAGAGAAAAAGCTTCAAAGAACCGAAAGAATAAAACCACACTAGAATTTTCTTTCTTTGTGACACACATGTTCGTTCAATTCATTCGTCGGCTGAGAAGACGTTGGCGCAAAAAAAGCTAAAAGAGCGTCTTCTTCCTACTTAACATTTCATTTTCCCGCCTAAATAGTTATTGGGCGACGCCATCTTGAATTTCAACTTTTGTTTTCAGACCGGCCTTGAAACTGACAATCATCTTTATTTTCCTTACTAAGGAGCCTTAAAGAAGCACCTTTTTAAAAAAAAAATTTTTTAAATAAATAAAAAATAAACATTCTTTTTCTTTTAACACGAATATCACTATTTTCTTGTGGCTTGTGGTGGTTGTATGTACTTTGGTTATTTCAGTAGATGTGCGTCCATACTTTACGGGTATTGCTCTCTAAATTATTTCCACCACAAATACAACAAAAAACTTTACAATCGCGTAAAAGAAATGGAATAGAACACAACAAACATTAAACAACAAACAATTTAATATGCATATAACAGAATATGAAAACAAATAAAATACATGATGTGTAAATGGCCTTTTGGAAAATAAGGTTTGGCAAGAAGAAAATAAATTTGTTTAAAGGTGTGTGTATTTTAACGGAGTCTGTAAATAAGTCGTTCTTACTTACATTAAGTTCGTGTCTTGTTTTATGATTGTGGCGACAGCGTGTCGCGTTGATGAAAGACAGTTTGTCGGGTTTTTCTTTTTAATGTGATTCACGGCCATCTGAAGCTAGGTCATGAACTTTAGTTGAGGAAGGAAAGGAATTTGTCGGACACAGTATCGGCTACTGCATTACTGGCTTAGTGGCTTGTGGTGTTGTCTTAATCTTCGTGTAAGTTAATGGCTCCCTAACTCTGTGTTATTTATATCCCACAGGTGGATCAAAGAATCGTCCTAAAATTTTGGCGCGAGACATTTATTGACCAATCAGATTTGTATTTTACTATTTTATTTTCGAGCCTAAATATTTTCTGTTAGTTGACTTCCGATCCTATTTTTCTAGAATGTTCTATTCCATGTTTTTAGCTGATTGGTTGAAAAATGTAACTTAAATGCTAATGCAGTTTTGATCCTAAATTTCTAGAATGTTCTTAAGTATGTTTTTATTGCTTATTTTAAGACTAGAAAAATGTGTATCCTATAGGCTTTTAAAACATGTTTTCCCTTTCGTTTCTTTCTCATTGAAACGTGTTTCTTTGATTTTTTTTTTTTTTTTGTCTGTTGTCACGCTATAAATTAAAAAGAAAATGGACACTACTGTGGCCATACTCGAAGCTTTGGTGCGGTTTACCAATGAAGTAGGTAAACTAGCTGTAGTCAAGTCACAACCGCCTAGACATCAATACAAAAGTCGTTCGCCATCCCCTCGCCACCGCCGCCTCTCAAGCAAGCCAGGACTATGTTTTCATCACAATCGTTTTGGCGCTAAGTCTCGGAGGTGCAAAATGCCCTGCTCGTTTTCAAACCAGGGAAACTTAAATCTGGAGAGCTGAGCACGGCACACTCTCCACAAGATTTATGTAACAACCGTGCCTATTTTATCACTGACTCCAGGTCACAAGCACGTTGTTTGGTTGACACAGGAGCAGCTTGCAGAATCTGGCCATTGAAACTCCTCACTGAGAAGCCGCCAGTGTCACCCATCACACTGCAAGCGGTAAATCACTCCCCTATTCCCACGTACGGTCAAATTTCTCGTTCTCTGGACTTGGAATTACGGAGAGACTTTACATGGATTTTTACTGTAGCGGATTAACCATACCCCATTCTAGGCTCGGACTTTCTGCACCACTTCAACCTCTTAGTGGACATGCGCAAACGACGACTTATTGACGGCAATACGGAACTTTCCGTCACAGGTTGTAAGGTAAATACCCCACCCATCAGCCCGGTATTTTTCATTGCCGCCACCGACGACCCATACCAAATATTATTACGCTCTTACCCAGAGTTAACTAACTTAAATTTTGTTGTGAGCAAATCAACTCACTCAACGACCCACCACATTGAGACCACAGGTGCTCCGGTGTTCTCACGCCCTCGTCGCCATCCTGCTGATAAACTAAAGGCGGCGAAGGCAGAATTTAACCATATGCTGCAGCTGGGAATTCTACGCCCCTCGTCCAGTCCTTGGGCTTCCCCTTTGCATATGGTTCCAAAGCACTCTGGAGATTGGCGTCCGACTGGGGACTATCGACGACTAAATCCCATTACGGTACCTGATCGTTACCCAATCCCACATATACAAGACATCATCTCTGCATAGTTTTGAGACCTTCTCCAAACTAGACCACGTTAAGGCTTACCATCAGATACCAGTGAACCCAGCCGACATACCCAAAACTGCTGTAATAACTCCATTTGGAGCGTTTGAATTCTTAACTATGCCTTTTGGTTTGCGAAACGCGGCTAGTACCTTCCAACGCTTCATGGACGAAGTAGTGCGTGATTTGAACTTCGTCTATAATTATATAGACGACATCCTCGTAGCAAGTGCCTCACCTGAGGAACATGTTACTCCCCTCCGCCTACTGTTCAAATGGTTTCAAAAGTACCAGGTGAGGATTAACCCTGGTAAATGTGTTTTCGGTGCTTGGTCGCTAACTTTCTTGGGACAGGATTTCTCCCTTACCTGAAAAAGTGAAGGCTCTACAAGATCTTCAACCACCCACTTCACTTCGCCAACTAAAGCACTTCCTCGGTCTGCTCAACTATTACAGACGTTTCATCCCACACTGTGCGGATCTCCTGTCTCCTCTGTCTGACCTGTTACGTAACAGGAAAAAGAAAAAATTAGCAGATTTCGTTGAATGACATACAGTTAAATGTGTGACGGCAAATTAAAATAAAAAGATCCCCGAATGAGCAACCATTTAAAAGCGTATGGGAACTGGTGCATTTAAATATTTTTATCACCAAACGGGGAGTTAGTTTTTTTTCGCACATGTGAAGACGGGGCGGTCTGGCACTTGATCCCTCGTAGAATAAATCCTTGTTCAGAGCCCTTTCTCGGGCATATAGGAACTGGCATATTATGTGGGGGTTAATTTAGGGCTAGACTGACTGCCGCTGGCAAGGGATTTCCAAATTTCATGTTACACATACACCCACCAGGCCACTAGCTCTTCCACCCCTAGATTTATGGAAGGTATGGACCTCTAGGTTTAGATATAATAATATTAATTATAGTAGTCGACAACTCCGGTTTCCTGTATAATATTTTTAAAGGAATTCATATAGGACAATTTAAGCGAAAATAACATAAGGCGAAAAAAGCTGAAAAAGAAACATGAGATAAACAATTTGACAGAAAACGACACAAATGAACAACTTCAACACGTGGGAACTTTAAAATATATCAATCTTTTTACTATACACGCGGATACACATATTCAACGCGTCGGCTATATTATTAACGGATAGCACATAAACATAAATGTCTTTCTTCTTTTCCTTTCTTTCTTCTTTAGTCTTTCTTCAAATTGAGAGAGAGAGAGAGAGAGAGTATATAATTGGGTGTAGGGAGAAACAGTCTTAAAGTTTACTTATCTTTGCGACGACTTTCCTTTGGAGAATATTTTCTTTTTTTTTTACGGGTTGACGGAATTTATTCATGCATTTCGCTCTCGCTTGAAGGCACTAACTTCTTCTTGTCCAAGATTTCTTTCCGCTTTCTTCACCCGGAGTTTGGCCTGAGACTCTGTTCATCATGACCTCTGCTCCAAAACTGATTTTTCTTATTCACTATTTCCGCTGGCGGAAGAAGGGGCTATTTCTGCTTTGGGATTCTTGCCAATCATTTTGCTTCTATCTTCTTCCTTCCCCTGTCAGGCGATTCGAGTAAGGTCACGGAGTACAGATAGCATGACCCACATTTTTTTCTTCCTTCAACGGCCAGCCGAAGTTGACCTACATTCTTTATTTGTCTTTTAACGGTCAATCTTTGGCTAATTCAAACACGGAGGAATAGTAGTAATTCCTTATTTCTCTTCTCTCAGTGGGAGACCACGTGACAAAAGCCTTTAACGAAGTGAAGCAGAAATTAGCAATAACATCTTTCACATCCTGTACCTGACGCCCAGTTTTCATTGGTCGTTGATGCATCGGGCACAGCTGTAGGTGCAGTTTTCAAACAGCAACACCAACAACAGCTACAACCTCTCGTTTATTTTTTGAGACAGCTGAAACCGGCAGAACAACGTTACTGCACGTTTGGCCGTGAACTCCTGGCAATGTACTTCACAGTGAAACACTTTTAGCATTCACTAGAGGGCCGGCAATTTGTGATCTACACCGATCACCGTCCGCTTACTTTCGCGCTGCGCTCAAAGCCAGACAAGTATTCTCCTCACGAAACTGGCCACTTGGATTTTGTTTCGCAGTTTACTAACGACATCCGACATATCTCTGGTGAACAGAATGCTGCGGCAGACGCCTTGTCTCGCCTTCCAATTAATTCTATTTTCTCACCTTCGGATATCGACTTACGGCAGATGGCTTTAGACCAGCCACGTCTGGACACCTTTGATCTATCGTCACCTGAATTTGCAACTTGCAAGTTCGCATACCTGCCAGTGCCCACTGCAGACACGCAGATTATCTGTGACACCTCAACAGACGCACCTCGACCTCTTGTTCCGATGACTCATCATAGGGTTGTTTTTGATACCCTACACCAATTGGTATACCCCGGACCCAAAGCCACTGTGAAGCTGATTTCAGTTAAATTTTTCTGGCCAAGTATGAGGCGTGATATCACTGCCTGGACACGTTCTTGCGTATCCTGCAAAAATCAAAGGTGCACAAACATATCCGTGCACCCCTCGAAACATTCAGCACCCCAGACGCTCGGTTCAGCCATGTCCATATTGATCTGGTTGGACCATGGCCGGTCAGTCAGGGATTTACTTACCTCCTGACCTGTATAGACCGTTTTACACGATGGCCCGAAGCTATTCCCCTAAAGGAAATTTCATCTGAATCCGTAGCACAAGCCCTTATATCAGGCTGGATAACGCGTTACGGAGTTCCAACAACAATTACAACTGACCGCGACAGACAGTTTGAATCCCACCTATTCCAGGAACTTTCCAGAATTTTAGGGATCAATCGAATACAAACTACGAGCTATCACCCTGCTTCTAACGGGATGATAGAATGCTTCCATCGCCAATTGAAGGCCGCATTGCGCGCCTATCCTGACCAACAGCGATGGAGCGAATATGTACCTGTTGTCCTTCTTGGCTGTCGCGCCGCTATCAAAGAGGACCTAGGGTACTCTCCAGCAGAACTTGTCTATGGAGTACCGCTATCATTACCAGGTCAGATGCTGAACCCTATAGATTTAACGGGAACAGATCCAGCTTTGTATACAAACAGACTGCTATGTTATTTTGGTAATCTCCCACCAATGCAACCTAGGGAACAGACCATCAAACCATCAATCCCCAAAGATATTTCCTCATGGACTCACGTTTTTCTAAGAAAGGACGCTGTCAAAGCCCCTCTCACTCCACCTTACACTGGCCCTTATCGCGTGTTTTCACGCACTGACAAACTTTTCACCCTTGACATTAATGGCAAAAAAGAAACTGTATCTATTGACAGGATGAAAAGAGCCTTTCTTAACACAAACACACAAGAGCCATATATTCCCCCTACTTGCGCACATGAACATATCCTTACACCTGTAGAAAAAAATATGATGCCAAAAGACAATTACGTCACCACCACACATAGTGGTCGACGAGTACATTGGCCAAAAAAACTCTGTAAAACTGTTTATATCTAGAATGTACCCTTCTTTGTTTTACGGCTGCTATCTTTTTCTCTGTTGGCTTTCCGCCTAAGCAGAGGGTGATGTGTGGGTTTTGAAGGCTTTTTGCGTCGAGGTCACCAATGTGGGGTTTGAAGGTTTTTAGGAGGTCAGTGGCTAGGGGCAAGACTATGTTGCCGTATGTTTTGGTTATATTATTTTACCCCACGTTGACTGGCCGGCACAATGCCTTGTCCAAAGAAAGTCCAAAAGAAATATACAAAAAGAAAAGATAGAAACAGATAAGAGACGAAAACATTTCTTCCATACTTTCCTTTATTTACTTGGTGAATAGACTAACCAACGCTACGTCCCAAGACGTAGCGTGGTGCCCAAAACACCTGACAGCAAAATGATGTTGTTGGTTTGACGGACACTCCCTGACAAGACCCGGTTCACAGAAAACCTGAGTATTTATCTCTCTCCACCGGCTCCAAATTCGCCACTCCAAAATCCTTCTAATTTTGGCGCGACCGCTTCCCATTGGCTACTTTACTTTTTTCTTTTTTTCTGATTTTTTAACCGGATGGATGCGTGGAGCCTTATGCGTGGCGACGCGTTTATACATTTTGTATCTGGCAGCCGACAAGTCAATATCCGGTTGGGAGTTTTACTGTTAATTCCTAAATCCCCACAGATGTAGCAGCCACAGATCTATTTCCTTTCGCGAATCAGTGCCCCTGCCAAGAGAGTTGGTCACTCACTGACCAATCAACTGGCAGAGCCCATTAATTCCTTCTTCCTCTCAAGAACTATTTTTCTAGTTCCTTTTGGTAGAACGGACAAAGTCAGAGAGCCCTGAACCAGCAGAGGAAACACATCTCTCTCACAAGCCTTTTACTCAAACCACCTTGCTTAAGAAAAATTGCTTTAAGTCGAAAGCAAATAACCAAGTGCTCACAAGCTGAATAAAAGTTAAAACGAGAAAGCCAGGCAGTGCCTTGAGCTCAAATCCTGAAAAAAACAAAAAGGAGTCCCACATCCCAGGCAGGTCTCACTTAAATTACAGTTGGGGTGGGGGATAACGGCAGAACTTCAAAACAGCCACTCATATTCGAGCAGACATTAACAGCCAAATTTACAAATTCCAACACATTTTATGGAACCAAAATGTTATTATTTGGATTTGCCTAATAACTTCAGACAACATTTTTTTTTTCAGAATACATCAAATAACTTCAATAAAAAATGTTCATGCTACCTAAAATTTTAACTAAGGCTTAGTTTTGACATCTAAATTAATTGTTTAAATTTTAACAATTTTTTTCAAACCAAATTTGAATTATTGATGTTTGTGCTTAATAACTTCAGAGGATTTGTGTGGGTGTTCACAGACATACTTATACACACAAGAGTATGCTTATTGACTGAGTTAATTGCACATTTCCTACCTGTACCAGTGATAACTCTTTCATAACAACAAGGACATTCTACTTAGAAGATTGGTAAATTACAATCTACTCCCATTTATCCCTGTACTGAACTAAATATACCTTATCAACATTAATTATAAATTTTAAATATTTTTTTAATTTGTTTATCATTCTAAATTTAATCCTTATCTCAAACTGATAAAAGTCAGTATAAGTAAAAATGACATGCTTGATAGATGATTCAAAGTTTTAGAAATAACTTCATTATAGAAAAATATTTGATGAATTGATTATTTTAAATCAGTATTTAATTTTTTTAAAAACTTTTCTGATATTATTTTTTTTTCCTTGATAGCTCCTTGTCAAAGTCAACAATAGATGTTAAATCTTTTTACAGCTATTACTATTATGAGCGTATGGGTTCATCAAGTTTTCACTTTTTTATCATCAACTCTTGCAGATTCCAGGGACAAATATTTTTGTCAAGTTTTCTTGTTATGAGAAAAAGTGTACTAATTTTGCCCTCATAACAATCCCTGACACTATAACTAACTATTTCAAAAAAATAAATGCTAATCATTAAAGTTGAGTTGACATTTTGGAAAAAAAAATTGTTCAAGACTGGCGATTTCATAATAAATATCAATTCATCTAAAAAATAAGACACCTTTTTTGCCCTGATAGGAATGGCCTTATCAAATAACCACGCTTATAGGCTTAAAGAGGAGAATGTAAATCTCGCGTGATTTAAACAAATTGTCGTGATTTGGGCAAAAATCGTCAGCTAAAATGGCGGAAAGACGTAGACGAAGGAGGCTATCTGAAGAGGAAAGCGGTGAAGAAGTTTCAGAGGATATTAAAGACACAGAAACTCGCGAAAGACCATCGGAATGTGTACGTAGAACATTCATATTAAATTGATTACTTTATGCATCGTGTGTCTTTAGTGTTTTAATGTGTAAAATGAATCGCCTGTTGCTTTAGCTTTGTAGTTTGTCATGTACTTTAATTTGGGTAAGGTCGATATGAAAACTTATTGAGTTAAGTATACCCGCGAAAAAATATTGCGGTAGTATTCTCAGCTAAATTTGCGATGTATATGAAAATAGTTGATTGAAATGATAACTCAAGTCTTTGTGATCTGGCGTTCTTATATATTTCATGTATTTAAGTCCTGTTAGTAGAGAAACGTATCTTTAGGCAACTGCCAGTTAATGTCACTTCTAAGTTTTGTGTGCGTGCAATAGTTAACCGATTAATTTTATTAGTTCTTTCTTCATATAACAGCTGCCAAAAAAAATAATAGAAGGTATTTTAATGAAAATGTTTCTTTCGAATGGTTATACATCGTGCGCATCAAGTCTAAACGGTATCTTATTAACTCAGAAATATTTAGTCTTCAGTGATGATGGCTACTGACCCCCGACTATGTGACCATTGACTGTTAGGATTGCCTGCTGCTACCACCTAGAGAGTAAAAAAAATCTGAATAATTGTAGACTTTTTGTTGGCTATTATAAGCTCGAAAAGTTGTTCTTGAAAATGAAGCAACTACCTCAGAGTTTACACTAAGTCAAGAAACCTGACCAATTTTTTTTTTTTTTTTTTTTTAACTATGATTATCTGACTGATTAAAAACACAGGTTTTTTTTCCTTGTAAATAGATTACTTGTGATTTAATTGTTTTTCCTGCTTTATTCTAGCAAAAATTTTAAAATTTCACTATTTATGTCCTATTTCAAGGAAAGATATCTTCGGATGGTTTAGTAACCGACAGTCGAGCCATAAATGACTATGAATGTTTTGTTTTGCCTGAGTTCTCTAACTTCATAGATTTGCATTGTAACACAAACCTAAAAATAGAGAATTTTTATGCAGTATCTGGTACATTCCAGACCGTTAAATGTCAAAAGATTTATTTAGTTTACACAAAGAAAAAATCAATTGTCATAATTATTATTTACTCGTTTACTTTACGTAGCCCCCAGAATAAACGTAAACACTCGAAAAATTGATGAGGATAATGAGATACATCGGAGAGAAGTCTTTTGATTTCTGATTAATAACCACGTGTGCAAACATTTGATTATACTATTAACCGAACAATTTAGATTTAACACTTGTAATAATAAAGTTTAAATTGATGTACCATTAATTTTTTTAAATTTTATAAAATAAAAAATCTTCATTTAATCGCAAACTATCATTGGATTTAAAAGTGAACATCCGGGTGTAAACATTCTTAGCAATTGGTCGACCTCTATTTGATTTTTTTCTCTTTTAAAGGAAAAAAAATTAAATTGAACTATATATTGTTTAAAGATGAATACTAAATACATGCTTTGTCTAATTCTCTCGACCCACGTGTTCCGTGATTGATTTTATTTTAATGTTGATATCCTAGACTCGCATTTTCGACTTGATTATAATTGCTTGTTGCTACACAAAAACATGTATAACAAGTGTAAAATTTTCCGATAATTTTTTTTCTACTTGAGTCTTCGTCATCTGATAACCAGAACCAAATTTTCTGTACAGTGGTTAAAAGCACAATTCACTATTTGATTTAACTAAAATGAAAATTTTATTTATTTTATTTCAATTGTGCATTTTATTTATCCCCAACTGGAACAAAATTTAAAATAGAAAATGAAAACTGTTGTAATCTTTTCTTGCAAAACAAATTATTTGTCAATGAATCATCCGCACTCCGTGGTGCTAAAATAAAGTGTGTATTTATGCTTGTAGTTTCTCTTTCCAATTTGAACAATTACCTAGTTCAGTACTGTTCCTAGAGTCAGAACATTCCCTCTTGCTATTTCAAATAAAAAGCATTAAGTTAGTCTTTAAGTCAACTGAGTTGTAGGCAAGTTGATTTCAACGAGAATGCTTGTAAAGATTCTTCGTTGTTAAAAATAAAACGAAAGACGAAATGTAAAAATTATGCACATTATTCGGAATTTTAGTTTTAGCCAACTTCTTAATTTAGTGGTCTGTGAAGATATTTTTGTGCTAGTTGAAAATAGTTGGGGGTTTTTATGCTTTAAAGCTAAGGCTGGTTTTAAAAACAGATTTCATTTTTTGTCAATTTAATGTTTTCCTGAAAAAATGAATCATTGATTTTATTTTATTTTTTTTATTTTTTTAACATCAAAGAATTATGGCTAAGTTTTGAGTGAAATCGCTAATTTTTTTATTTATACATTTAAATATCTGCCATATTAATATCCTCATATTATAATCACAATTAATAAATAAATAGACAAACTAGCTCTTTTTTTTCCCGGCAGTTTTGAGCAATTAGGAGTGAAATAAGCTGAATGTTGTTATGACTCTTTCTAGGGGAAAGTCAATGGTTACTGAGAATAGTCTCTTCCTTTCTTCATTTCTGTGCTTGTGCGCCGAAGAAAAACCCATGAAAAGTGATTGGATAGGGAAATGAGGTATTTGTATTAATACACGATTTGATAAGCAAATGACTGAAATAGAGATGTTATATTGATAGCTTTATTTGTCAATGAAACATAGCTTTTTACTTATATTAGATGTTAAAGATTTTAAAAAAATGTTAGAGGTGCAGTAAATAACTTAAAAGCAGATATGTTGATAACTAAAAGGTATCAACGTCTCTGCTTTTTACTGTACTTTTTTTTTATTTTAGCATTTAATTTCATAATTTTAATCTGCCATACAACTGTTGTTTCTTTCTATTAACAAAAGTAAACCAAGAAGCATTTATTCTCGTATTTATGGAAAGAAAAATGGAAAAACTTTGGCGGTATGAATACACTATAGATAAATATCAGAGACTTTGAATAAATTTTTGTAAATGTGTTAGAATGGAAAAAAGAAAGAAAAAAAGTGAAATACTTTAAAAAAGGAAAGAAAAAAAACAGTTGTATTAAGAGGAACTGATTTAAAGATTGAAATTATAACTGAACAAGCAAATTTTGTTATAAGATTTTAACATTTAGTTAAGTGTCTAACTGATTTCCTCTTCCTATCTTTTGATAATCATTCAAGTATGTTGGTCTTCAATAGAATAAAATTCTGGTTGTAGATTTGTAAATAAATCCAAAAAAAAATGTTGAACAATAGAAATTTCAGTATTTAGCATGTTTTTATCAAATTTGGTAATGATTACAAACTAATTCAATCAAATTATATTGTAATTTTTCGATAGTACTAATCTAATGTTAGTTTAACAATAAATTCATTTGAAAGCTAAATTAATTATCTGCTAATTTTAAGAGAAATTTTAAATCTTTATGCTTAAAAGTTCATTTTAAAGATCTATATAAACCTGGGTTTGAAAGTAAAACTTGTTGGTTTAGATTTGTTGAAAACTATTTTACTCAGGCTTCTCAAGTTATTGTAATGTTTTTTTTTTGTTAAGCTTTTTGTAAAAGTTATCTCAATATTTATTGAACCTATGTTTTAAAGATTCATTAAAGTCTTCTAAATTTTATATATATACGAGGTGCATATGATAAGTTTCCAGACTTTTTCGTATGGGCACTCTTATTGATAGTACACACATGAAACTCTAGTCCCCCTTCGAAGTAATCTCCTCCGGCTGCAATGCACTTGTACCATTCCAACAACTTCTGAAAGGCCCCATAGAAGTCCTCTTGTGTGAGTGTGTCAATGACCTTCATCACAGCCTCTTTCAGCTCCTCACTTGTCTCATAACGACATCCTCTGAGCTTAGGGAATAACCAAAAGTCACAGGAACCAACGTCTGGACTATAGGGAGGGTGAGGAACTGTCTTGATTCCCATCTTGGTCAAATAGTCTGTGACAAGGATGGAGTTGTGGACTAGTGTATTGTCCTGGTGGAAATGCCACTGACCCGATTTGAAGAGTGCTGGCCTCTTCTGATGGAACCTCTTCCTGAACTCCCTTAAAACCTCAACATAGTAACCCTAACCCTTTGGCCAATCAACTCTGGTGTATTGACTTCCTTACTACTCCCACACTTATCATCCCTCACAGACTCCCTGCCTTCCTTGAATCTCTTATGCCACTCAAAAACTGATGCTCGATTCATGCAAGATGGTCGAAAAGCAGTCTGAAGCATTCCATACGTATCTGTGACATTTTTTCCAAGTTTAAAACAGAATTTTATTGCATACCGTTCTTCTAAAGTGTCCTATTGCATTTTTGAAATTCACCAGCTGTGACAATCAGGCTTTAGTAGGGTGTATTCCAATTGCTGCTGTAGCTGTTCATTTGAACCTGAAATCATAAAAATTGGTCAGTCATCTCATAAGATATATAGCAATAACATACTGAATTTTCAAGAGTCTAAGACAATTTTAAATGCCCACACGAATAAAGTCTAGAAACTTATCGTATGCCCCGTGTGCGCGTGCATGTGTGTGTGTGTGTAAAAAACAGTAATATCCGGTCAGCGTCCGAAGACTGTGGGTGTGGATTATTTGCGTATAGAATATATGAGGAATTTCATATAAATCTATGAGAGTGCTCACTGCATGGCTATTGTTATATATTCTCTACCTTGGTTTCTATAACAAAACTCACATACAGAGCATATACAAAGCAATTTGAAGGAAACTCAAACCTGGTTAAATTGTCATAAATTTATTTTGGCAAAGAATATTATACTCTCCATCTCATCAGATGACTCCACACGTTTAATTTGAGGTTGAAAAACAGCAAATATTGATTGTAGTCTATATATGTGTATGGCAGGGATATATATATATATATATATATATATATATAGTTTCTTAAATTGTTGCTACACACTAAAAATAATTGCTATTAAAAATTAACAATGCTATATTTTTCTCTGTGGAGGAAAAAAAACTTAAGGCTAGAACATCAATTTTAGGTTATCTTAAATTGATGATCTGAGAACATCAATATAAGATAACCTTCAAGCTTTTTTTCCTCCTACAAAGCTGATTTGGGTTATGGGTAATGAACCCAGGAATTTAAGTGACAACTTATAATCATAGGCGTCTCACGAGATTAACAATGCTCATAAAAATTGATTTGTATGTGTACAAGTAGACTAAACTGAAACTTTTAAATGGATTTAACTTTTACAAACTCCAAATTTTACTCAACCTTATTTATTATGGTCAAACAGTTAAGATTTAAATTGGATTTTTAACTTAATTTCCTGATAATTCAATAGTATACTTATTTACTATATTTTTGTTTGATACATAGTTCATTTTCAAAATTTATTTGCAATAAATGTTAGTTTTTCATAACATAGTCTGCCTATTCTCTTTCTAAAAATTCACTTAATTATTTGTATAATTTGCAGATAATGCAATGATTAGTGTAAATTTTTGATAATGCTATGTTTTTCTAAAATAACTTATGTGGCTATTTGTTTTATTAACTGAATTGTAAAGCCACATTTTTGATGAACACTTTTTTTTCCATGATATAAAATTTTTGCATTTTCGTCTTTTGCTTGGCAAGTTTTCCATTATCATAAGTGACATAATTTTTTTTTTTTTTTTTTTACATACACTTGTATTCAACATCCAAAACTTCCAAATAACTTTTTTTTTTTTTTTTAACATTCAACAAAAAAATTTAAAGTTATCTTCATTTAGGTTATGTTGAAATAATCATTTGTGAAGAATTGCTCTTTTTCTCTTGATATCATCTTAGTCTCTTCCGATTCATTAAGTAAATGTTTGGTTGGTCAAAAAGTAATCAAAACAAAAGAAATTTATTATTCTCCACATTTAACTGAACAACATATTTGCTATTTTATTCGACTACTTTCTGCCATCTTCATAATTCAATTTCATCAAGTTCTTTTCAGAATGTTTTAATATTTCTCCGCTAAAAACTGTTCTATGTGGTTTTTGCAATCTTCATAGGATTTGATATTTTTCCAACAAGGTAATTCTGTAGAGAGATGAACTAAAGTTGCAATATTTGAATAGAGCAGTGATAGATGAGCAAACAGTTTCCAACCAAAGTATAACAATTTTTGCCTATTCATTTAAGAAATATGTAGTCTAGATTTACCTGATGGTATATTGTCCTTTCTTTTAACTACTTCACTTTTTATTACTTGCTGCCTTCAGTTCTTATAGTCGTAATATTTTCTAATGATGTGCTAGATATAGATTTTAATATCAAGCTGGATGTTGTAATATTAACTATTTTTTTTATGTAAAAATATTGATTTAATGATCTATCCAGATCTGCACAACACACTACCCATGGCCAAATGTGACATTTTGAGAGCTCTTTTTGCAGCCTGGAAGTGTTTTCACAATGATAAAATTAAATATTAAATAAATTCATCAACTGCTATCTTAAAAAAAAGAAAGATCAATTTCAGGGGAAGTATAACTTCAATCAACAACTATTTTGCCTTTAAAAAGAAAAGACAATAGTTTCAGTAACTCTCCTTAAGCCGATTGGATAATTTTGAGTGAACAATCACATATCTTTCAACAATCTGAATTCCACATTTGGAAAATGTTGGCTTATTTCTTCCATTTTTAAAACATTGATTATTTTTAAAATAATTCCTCGATCTGGATTGCTGTCTTCTAAACCTGAGAGTATTATTCAACAAGAAATCTCCAGTAAAAAATTTTACAATCCCTTTTGATAGAGTTGAACCTTCAGTGTCTTTTCTATAAACAACAAAAAAAATGTTCTCCTGTCTTGGATTTTTACAATTCTAAAAATAAGATACACTGAAAATATTGCTTTTTTTTTTCTTTCTTTTTTTTCTCCCCTCTCCTTAAGTTGAAAATCAAAAATACACTAATTTTGACAATTTTATGATGCATGCTGATCTAACAACTGTCACAATATAAAGTGAAGTTAAAACTAAATGCTCTTAATGTTATCTAACAACAAAAATTTTAAGCTACTTAATTATTACATGTAGACATTGAAAAATTGAAATATATATTGCAGATTGTTGTGAATGATACCTAAATCACAAAACCTGTCACTTTTGTAATTTTATCATTTTAAGATGAGGTTTATGATGAAACACAACTTTATGCAAATTCAAATATACCATTTTTCACGCAGTCTAACATGGTTGATTTGTTCAGTATGCCTTGTTTTCTTTCTTATTGCTGTTAGTGTAGAACAAGCTAATCAATCTTTCAATTTATATTGTTGATACTTTATACTCTCTTCTAATATCCCAATGTTTATGCTGGCTAAAATACAAAGGTTAAAAATATATGAAGAGGTTTATTATATTTTCTAATTTCTAATGATAGCACTTTTATGTGACTTCAATGAACCTAATACTAATCCATGAAATGATTTTAGTGGAGATTATAGCAAGTTAATTAGAGGGATTAGTATCAAAATGTTGAATCAGTTTGTGTTCACCCTGTCCTCAGTAAATGTGTGCAAGGAACCCATAAGTGTTGTGTGTTATCTCTTGAACACTAAAACAATTAACACTTTGTTCAAATAAATTAGCATAAAAGCTAACTTCTGATTAATAGCTTGAGTTTTCTAATTGGCATTTGTTTTTATTTGGCACACTCTTTCCCCCCTGAGTAAAATTAAGATTTTTTAATCTTAATCAACTTAGCTTATCTGTTAATCAACTTTATTGCTGATTTAACACAAATATCTTTGGTTATCCTTCCCCTTTAAAGTATTATTAAAAGTTTATGGTATTTTAAAGATATCAGATAATCCTGTATAACTTAAAAATTGACCTACATAATGCCTATAATTGTCATTCAACTTGAGAGTGCAATAGAATCTTTTTTAAAAAGCAAAGATTATATATAGTGATATCTAGTGATATCAGGTGTTTTAATTTTCTATTATTTTACTACTATGTAATACTGGACATTGGCCTAGGGGTTAGAGTGTTCGCCAATGGCCCGGGAGACCTGGGTTCAATCCCAGGTCGAGTCATACCAAAGACTCAAAAAATGGTACTTGATGCCTCCTTGCTTAACACTCAGCATTATAAGGTACGGATCAAGGGTAAAGTAGAGCAATCCCGGGAAGGAGTAGCGCCCTCCCCTACACATTGGTGTAGTAGCTATCGAAAAGGGAGCCTTCGGGTTACCCTCGACTATGGTCGCCAACTTTACTTTACTTACTACTATGTATGTTGATCTTTTTTTTCTTTTTAATGCATTACATTACTAACTTGAGAGATACTGTTGATATTAATGTTATAGCACTCTATATAATTTGCTTGAAAGATTGATAAATTTGGTCAGATTTATGCCCAAATATTTTATATTTGTGTGTTAGATGAGAATTTTTCACATTCTGCCATTAAGAATTACAGAGAATCACCATTTGTTTTTGCTTTGGTTAAAGACTTGAGCATGACTACTTGACTATTTAACCACTCTGTACATTTATTGAAAACTACCATTTCCCAAGGATATAATAGGATTTATCTGATTTAGTGTCTGGTAAACCTGTACTTTGTTATTGCTATAGCTAGTGATAATCTGCTTTCTATATATATATATATATATATATATAACACACCTTTGTCAGTTTTTGTTCACAGAATATTTTTTTACTTTGCAGCAATTTTTTATCATCTCAGTTGCTAAATTAAAGGATAAAAAAAGATTAAAAATTTTGTTGAAAATTTTAAGCTTTTCATTTTATTTATTTTATTTTTTACACAGGAAAGTGAAGATGAGCATCTTGTAGAAGGTAAATATCATTTTACTGTATTTAAAATGTTAACATTTTATGTTTTTACTTCAATCTATTCTTTTCATCATGTCAGAATTTACCTTTTTTTTTTTTTTTTTCTTTCTTTTTTTAAATCTTACTGTCATTTCAAAATGAATAGAACCAAATAATTTTAGAATTTGATTTAGTACCAAGCATTATTATATTATTTAATGGTTTATTCAATATTAAATTTATTGCATTCTCACATTTGTCCTTTATAATGGACAGTATTAAGTAACAAAAGTATACTTTTATTTGTTTCTATAATAGTTCCTAATTAGAACCTTTTTATTTTGTATTTTAACTTAGAATAAACTTTTTTTTTTTAGATGTGGAAGTATCAGATTATGAAAGTGTGACTGAAGGAAAAGAACCGGGAGTAAGTTTATACTTCTATAATTTCTTATTTCTTGAAAACTAATAACGCAATCTTTTTAACATGTGTGCACAAATTTAGATATGTTGTGTAAACCCAGCAACACGAAAGTTTTACTGAAAACTGTTATAGTATTGAACTTAATCAGGTGCCATATTAATTAACAAAAATTTACATTTTGCAAGCAATTTGTTCCTTTTATTAAGCAATTTTTGACTGTCCTTTTAAAATAGGAATTTGAAGCTTTTCTTCAGGGCACAAATTACATCTGGTACTGCTGGCTATAAACCATTTGATTTATGGTAATGTGTTGCCTTTATCCTTAGGAAGCCAATAATATTTAAACAATGAAGTACTGGTTTTATGCATTCTATTGCTTTGGCTCATTTTGCAAGTGTATCATCTTTTTAAAGTTATTTTGGGTATTGCCTAAATAAACTTTCTCCTGCCTGTTAGTGTGGATAGATGCTTTATAAGGCAAGCCTGATTAAAGGGGCATGCCTCCCTGACTTTGCAGTTGCATCTGGGTTTACTATTAATCACCCTAAGAATCATAGCATTTTGATTTTTACTGGCATTATTACTGGAGGTTAGGGAAAAGTGTACATTGTATGTTTACCTTTATATTTTATATAGTAAAGAGTTTTTACTTCAATGATATGTCAAAATCCTCTGAAGTAGTTTTTTGATAATTACTTTGCATGGTAGTTTTGTTTGAGTATAAAGGAGTAAGTCTTGCGTAACCAATACACAACCAAGATATAGTGATTTATTATTTTCTGGATTTTCTGAAAGCTAGTTTCCATTCTCTGAGTATGGGTTTTATCCGGAAGAATTTGTGTATATTGTTATTTCAATGTTGTTGTCATTTTGTTTGACTTTGTCAGCGGACCATATTTAAAGCTGACTAGACTGCTGAGCCACCTTTTCATTTTTTTTTTTTTCCAATGAGATTGGGATCCCACATTCTAGAATCTCTTTTCAGTTGGATATAGAATCCAACTGACTCAGGAGCATGACAATTAAGGAGTGTTCAAGTTTCTTACTTTTTAGTGATAGTAAACAGAAATCAAGTCTAATAATGTTTTTATTGATGCTTTCTGAAATGAAGCATTTATTCAACCTCCTACTAGGCCACATTTGACGCAAGATTATTTTAATGTGTGTTTGGAGGTGGGGTGGCAAATTGAGACTCTTGTGGCCATCAAAAAAACCGACTCTGACACCAAACAATAAACTTAGTCCTACTAAGCAAGTACTGCCTGAGAAGGAGGCTCCCTGAAACCAGGCGATCAACTTAATATCACCCTCCTGGTACAAATGTCAGATGAGCTCAGCAGGCCAGACGTTGAGCTTCAGTTGTAAAGATGAATGATTTGTTTGGAAGAGCTCATTACAATTTTCTTGTTTAATGTGACTGTGCATGCCATTTAATCATTCTTTGAAGCCATCTGTAAAGATAGGGATGGTTGGGGTAGTGTTCCATGATATTATGGAGTTAATCTTGGTAAGTGCTAGAATGGGTTTTTATAACTGATAATTGTAAGATGTAATAATTTTATACATGTTTTCAGTACATCAATAACTTTCAAAGAATATCTGTTGAAAAGTTTTCACATGGAGTGAAGTTTGTCAATTAATTTTAGAAATATGGCTGCCATATTGGTTTTAACATTTTTAACTATTGGTTTGGTTGAGCCAAATAACTTTTCTGTTCTTATTTTTACCCTTTTGTTCTTGGTATATTGAAAAAATTTTCAATTTATTCAGGTTGGGCATTTTTAAAAACAGCTCCATTGTAGGAATTAGTTGACAGTCTGCTTTCACTATATTTGATGACTACAGGCTGGTGATTAGAATTGGCATTGATATATTTAGGGATATTGTTGGCTTTCCTGACATCCAAAAGTTAATTTTTTTTAACACCAGAATGCACCTCAATTTTCACATAAGAAATCAAAAACTTTATCAATTCTTTTCTGACCTTAGCAACCTGTCTACTATTAGAATCACAAATCACCATCAGGCCATCATGATAAAGGACAATAACATGCTATTGAACAAATTTTTCAGTATATACTGCCAGAAAACTCCCCTCATCATCACTCTTACATAAGTTGTTGAACTTGTCATTATCTCTTGTTAAGGATTGTGTCAGTCAGTGCAAGAAACTTTTAGTTACAAGAATAAGAAAGTGATTAATCCTTTTTAGTTACATGCACACACACTCTGTCTGAAGTTATTAAGCAAATCCCATAAACTTAAATAATTCAAATTTGGTTGGGAGCGAGGACAATAGTCAAATTTTAAACAATTGATTTAGATGTCAAAACAAAGCCCGAGATCAAATATTAGGGAGTATGATTTATTTTTTATTGAAGTTTTTGATGTATTCTAAAAAAAAAAAAAAAAAAATACTGCTATCTGAAGTTATTAGGCAAATCCAAATAATATTTTGCTACAATAAAACAGTAATAAAATCATCAAAAATTGATCAACACCTATTATCCAGTTGGCTGGGACTGAAGAATACACAGACTGTAGATCTAACTTCTGTTAGTCTCTACCTTCCAACAAATGTCCTGAATGTGACATTAAACAATCTGTTTGGCTCCAATAATTCAAGAGCTTTGGGGAATGAGGATTACCCCCTTCATTGCTACTGCTCCCAGGTCCACTCTGGCTTGGAGTGGTGGCACCTGATAGGGTCCTATCTATGGGTCAAATAGAACTGTTTGACATTTAAACAAATGACTTATGTTAAATTAAGTTGTTTGAAATAGAACTGTTTGATCATTTAACTGTGTGTAAACAAATGACTGATATTTAATTGAATTGTTAGTGATACATGGCAATACTTGGAACTATTTGTTGATTTATGTTTACAAATCATATATATCTGATATATATGAATAAACCGGATTTGGCATTAAATAACCTACAATGATTAATATGCCATAAAACCAAACCAAACACCTATAATGGAGCAAATAATAAGCACATAAACTTTGAATCTTTTACATTTTGATATAGTGACCTTCTCAATAACAGCCAGACATCTATTATCCATTGATTTTGTTCATTTTATTACTTCAGCTGGTTCAATTTCCGATTTGGTAGTTTTTATCATTTCTCATAAGTCTGGTGTTAGTGTTTGCCACCTTCATATAATTTCATCTTCACAATTAACCATAGATTTTTGATTGGATTCTTTTCAGGACTTAATAGTGGTCTGTCCATTATCTTCTCTCTTGTAAATCTTTTATGTTCAAAGAATTCATTCACCCTGTTGGCTGGGGCTATAGAATATGCCAACTGCACCTTTGCAGAGGGGGAAAAAAAAAAAAAAAACCATGAGGCTTACATGGGTGGCGACCTATAATGCTTGAAGACAGGATCCTGGTGGCTGAGCAGTTCATGACCTGACATCTAAAGAGGTCATGTGACCTGCAACACTCCTCTTTGGTTCTTACTGGACTAGATGGGTGGTCAGACAGGCCCGATCCGATCAATCAGCATGGTCATGTCAGCCCGCTTTCAGAGTTTTTAAAAATCTGAATTAAAGGGTGATGGATGTAGGGTCAATCATGCTGAGGAAAGACCTATACTCCTTTCTGTCCCTGGGTCAGTAATTATCTTTGGAATGAAAACCCAGGGACAAAATTAAAACTACCATCAGCATAAGTATACTGGTTATGTAGCCCTGATGTTACTAGGCAAATGGGTTTCCCCGTAAGCACATTTCCATGTGTGGCTCCATGGTGGGTGGGAAGTATAGCCAATGCAACTCATAAACTTTCTTTATGGCTCTCGAAAATATAACCCAAGCAAAAAAATTCTCAAGTGACCTTACATAGTCAAACGAGGAAAAAAATACAGCCTGAACCTATGTTCCCAAAATTTATAATATTAGAATCAATTGAAGATACCCCATTAACAAAACTATCCCCATTTCTTATACAGAAGATCATATCTACAAATGTCAGTCCAAAAACAGTTAAAAATTTAAGAAATGGCATAATAATGATTGAAAATAAACATGCAAACTTTTTACTAAATATGAAGAGTTTTCACAACTTTAGAATAAAAACATACCCCCACAAAACCCTAAACTCCTCTAAAGGAGTTATAAGAAACAAAGAACTCTCCCAGTGTTCAAAGGAAGAAATATTAGCCAAACTAAAAATCTAAGGCATAACTGATATAAAAAGAATTACTATCAAAATACAAACGAACACTTATATATTAACTTTCAACTCACTTACAATTCCCAAAGAAATAAAAATCGGCTATATTAATGAAAAAATAGAACAATACATTCCAAACCCACTCAGATGTTTTAAATGCCAAAAATTTGGCCACCATGCAATGGACACACTATATGTGGTAAATGCAGAGAGAGAGAGAGAACCAAACCATACCATCATCGAGTGCAAACTCAACAACAGATGTGCCAACTGTGGTGAAGACCATCTATCCTATACCAGAACATGCCTAGTCTGGAAAAGAGAAAGTTTCATAACTATAAAACACACCAGAAGCCCGAAAAATAGTTTAAGGCTACTTGAAAAACTAAACCTACTCCCAAATATCCCCAAAATCAGAGAGTAAATAAGGAGAAAACTACCAAGAACTAATCTCCAAAGTATTCCAATTAGGACCTTCAATTTACCTCAAAAACTGAGCCGGCATTAAATGACCCCTTGTGGTTGATATGCCGTAAAACAAAACAAACCAATTAGGACCTCAAGAATGGCCAAAATTCATACAAGAAATAAAACCTATAGTATTAAAACTCTCTTCCAACAGTACAAACCCTAAAACTATGACTGAACATAACCTGGAAAAAACATCACAATTACACTGAAATAAATCTCTCTAAGAAACCTCCAACAGAAGAAATAAGAACCGTCTCTCCACACAAAA
The DNA here is from genome assembly GCA_963585895.1 of Sepioteuthis lessoniana. NCBI lineage: Eukaryota > Metazoa > Mollusca > Cephalopoda > Myopsida > Loliginidae > Sepioteuthis > Sepioteuthis lessoniana. The sequence goes on along the minus strand of CAUZXS010002865.1, from coordinate 119,986 downwards.
GCCCTAATACAAACCAACCAAACCCCAAAAACCTGAGTAAAGAATTTACTTTAAGTAGTCCACATACACATAATAGAACCACACTCCTCACCGAAACAGAACAAAATCAAATGGAAAACAAGACCATAACCAAACCTTTAAATAAAACATACAATATAGAAAATGCAAACCCAAAAGAACCATCAAACCAAAAAAGGAGCAAGTCAAGCCAATGCTCTACCTCCAAAAACAGAACTAAAAGTAAAATAAAGTCTTCCCCAGGAAAAATGAAACAATTTGAAAATTACAAGAATATAACTGAAAGTACTGAGACCCACCCACCCTTAGACAGGATGGAGACCCAAGACACTACACCCACCAACCACAACCAGTTCACAAACCAAACATGACTCACAAAACATCTCCCCTACAATGGGACCAAAACGAACAAAATCATATGGTGGAACATCAGAAGCACAAAAGCCAACGTTGACGAATTAACTTATCATTAAAAACCTATGCCCAAGTGTTATATGCCTCCAAGAAACTTTTTTAAAAGAAAATGACAAATTAAACATAAGGCAACACATTATATATAATCAAATAAACAAACACAACAAGAGCATCAGGAGGTACATCTATTATCGTAAACAATACACTACCACAAAGCCAAATAAACTTAAACACAAACCTATAGGCAATAGCAGTATCAGTAACTCTACACAAAACAATCAGCATATGCTCACTATACATACTCCTAATAGCAATATAATTGAATTAGAACTTGAAGATTTAATACAACAACTCCCCAAACCTTTCATTCTTGTGGGAGACTTTAATAGCCATAACCAAATATGGAGCAGTAGAGATACAAATGAAAGAGGCCGTACAATAGAAAACTTCATGAACAAAAACAATCTATGCCTTCTAAATATTAAACCCCCCACGCACACACCTACTTTCATCCTGCAACAGGTACACACTCAGTAACAGACCTGACCTTAAGCGATCCTATGATTTATTTAGACTATAATTGGAAAACTAACAAGGATAACTGCAGAAGTGACCACTATCTGATCATACTAGAAAGACTTGAACCTGAACTAGAAGAAAAAATACCATGCTTGAACCTACAAAAGGCCAAATGGGAACATTTTAAAAGACTTTGCCATATCAATTTAAATCCAAAACCAATATAAACCAAAAAGACCACAACACCTATTTCACAAAAACACTAACTATTGCAGAGGAATGTATACCAAAATCATCCACTCAACTGAAATTCAAGAAACCTTGGTACAATAATGAGTGCAAAAAAGCAGTAAGAGTGCACCACGCCACACTCAGAAAATTCAAGACAAACCCAACAAAAGAGAATCTTGAATTCTTTAAAAATTGCAGAACCAGAGCACGAAGAACAATTAAAGAATCAAAACAAGAAACTTGGAAAAATTTCACATAAAAAATAAACACCAGCACAAAGACCAAAACAGAATGGAATATGATTAAAAAAATATTGGGCAAGAATAACAGTAAACCCCCCCCCCCCTGAAACACCTTATAAAAAAAGACCAAACAAAAGCAGCAAACAAAAGCAGCAAACAAAAGACATAGTAAACCTCCAAGCAGAAACCTTTTCCCAAAACTCTTTGTCCAGAAACCTCAATCAAAAATTCTGAAGTAACAAATTGAAAGAAGAAAAATACTTTCATTCCAATAATACAGAAAGATATAGAACCAACCATTTACCATGACAGAACTAAAAACCTCTTTAAGAAAATCCCATAATACAACTACTGGACCAGATGAGATTCCGTATGAATTCTTAAAACAACTACCTAACGTTTCACTCCAATATTTACTCCAAATCTTCAACATTTAGCACAGCAGGAACATCCCTAACTCTGGGGAAACAAGCCACTATAATACCAATACTAAAATATGCAAAAGGTGCTACAAATCCAACAAATTACTAACCAATAGCTTTAACTAGTTGTATCTGTAAAACACTTGAACGAATGATTAACAACTGACTAATATGGTTTCTTGAGGAAAATAAGTTATTCACAAACCTTCAGACAGGCTTTAGAATAACAAGAAGTACAATTGATCACCTTATCTGCTTGGAAATCCTCATAAGAGAAGCTTTTGCAAAAAAAAAACACATGACAGCCATATTTTTTGATATAGGATAGGCCTATGAAGCCACGTAGGAATATGGCATTATCAAAGACTTGAAAAATATGGGATTGAAGGGTAGACTGCCAATTTTTATAAAAAAAAACTTCTTAAATGATTGAAAATTCCAAGTACAGATCAGCACATTACTCTCAGAACTACAAGAACAAAAAATGGGAGTGCCACAAGGTAGCATCCTATCTGTGACCTTATTCAATATAAAAATAAATAGCATTGTGAAATGCTTAAACTTGGGAGTCGAAGGCTCACTATACATAGATGACTTCCTAATCTACTGCAAATCAAAACATATTAAAACAATAGAATGTCAACTCCAACAATGTCTAAATAAGATAAACTGAACCATTAAAAATGGTTTCAAATTCTCCAAAAACAAAACACAATGTATACATTTCTGCAATCTCCACAAAATGCATAACAATCCTGTACTTAAACTAGATTCAACTGAAATCCCTATTGTTGAAGAACACAAATTTCTAGGAATTATCTTTAACAAAAAATTAACATTTAAACCCCACATCAAATACTTAAGATCAAAGTGTAATAAAACAATCCAACTCCTGACTGGGATGCAGATAAAAAAAACTCTACCGAGCATTAATACGATCCAAATTTGACTATGGCACATTCATCTATGGATCAGCCATAAAATCCTATTAAAAACAATTAAATGATATACACCATCAAGGACTGAAATGGGCACTAAAAGCCTACAAAACCTCTCCTATAGAAAGCTTGTACACCAAGGCGAATGAACTTCTATCAATCAGAAGACAAGAATTTACTTTGCAATACTATATCAAAGTGGCCTCATGTTCTTCAAACCCTGGCCACAAAACAAAACTTTTTTTGAAACGAAAACAAACTCCATCAAACCTTTTAGTCTCCAAATAGAAAATCTCATCACCGCAATACAGATAGATAAAACACAAATACTTAAATCCACCACCTCAAAAACCCCATCCTGGTTATTGAAACAACCAAAAATACTCCTAAATCTAAGAAAATATCATAAAGAAAACACACACCCTACTATCTTCCATGAAGAATTCCTTCACCTTAAAAATAACTGCCCCAACCATATCCGTATTTATATAGAGTTTCCAAAACAGAAACAAAGTATCATGCACTGCCATCCAACATAATACCAAGATAACAAAACTACTTCCTAACAGCACTTCTATCTACAGTGCAGAAGCTAAAGCCATAGATCTAGCACTCAACATTATAACACAAACAGAATCCACCAAATTCATCATTTTTTTTTACTCTTTATTAGTCCTAACATCCCTAAAAAACCAAAACCTAGATAATCTCCTAACCTTGCAACTATTGAATAGACTAGAAATCCTATCAAAAACCAGAGATAGAGCTATGCTGGATCTCAAGCCACATTAGAATCAAAGGGAATGATCAATCTGACTCAGCAGTCAAGATAGCATGGAAGATGCCCATAGACAAAAGCTTTCAGATTCCATATACTGACTTAAAAACAGAAATAAAAAACTTTACTCAAAACAAATGGCAATTAAGATGGAACAACACCCCACACAACAAACTCCAGACTATAAAAGCCGAAATAGGAGAATGAAAGGAAGGATACAGAAAATCCCACAAGAAAGAGATTATTCTATCTTGTCTATGTATTGAACACACAGACATCACCCACTCATATCTACTCAAACAAGAACCACCACCATGGTGTGTGGGATGTCACACTTCATATTCAGTAAAATACCTATTGATAGATTGCATTAACCTCACACCAAAAAGACTATTTCTCCACTGTAAACAATATGAAAGAACTATTTGAACATGTCAAAGTAGACAAAATACTAGCATTTCTAAAAGTAGATGCATTGTTGTGCATAAATAGACATTTCATTTAGAAACTGCAAGAATGGGACTTGCACCATGCAACAAAAGTTTTGTCCACAAAATCATAATAGCACTCTTCAATTTAATTCCTTCAACTTTGAATGATCCAATAATGGTTTGGTCAACAATTCCTGCCGATATTATCACACAGCCTCTTTGTTACCTTCTTTTAGCCACAGGCACATCTGAAATGGATAAAATCCATCCTTTAGCCCATCTACCAGGTCCATCAAATGTTACTTGAGATTCATTCATGAAAATTACTTTTAGAAAAGTCAATTTTCATGTATTTTTTGCCCAATTTTGATGCATTGAAATATTTCCTTTGAAAGGAAATTGCCCTGTTTTTTTTTTTGTTTTTGTTTTTTTTTATTCATTCAGTATTTTGCATCTTTTGCTCTTCTCAACTCTCTTAATTCCAGCTTTTTCAAAGATCTGAAGACTGGTCAAAAGTGGGTGTTTCGTTATAACATTCTTTAGTTTATGTTCGTCTTTAGGGAGCAGCTTTTTAAAACCTTTTCCTTTGCTTCAAGTTCTCAGCCTATATTTTCTTTGGTATTTTGAAGTGAACATTCCTTTTTAGCAGTTGTCAGATACTTCCCTTTACCCATATTTCAACGTATATGGTGGTCAAAAAGAAAAAATGATTTATATTAGTTTTCAGAAGTCTTAAGCTAATTTTAGTTTAATCTGCATGTTAATTTCAGTCAATTCTTTTTTATAAATTCGAAAAATTTCAAAAACTAACCATTTGAATATGGCAAAAAATTTAGTTAAATATTTTACTAAGGTTGGAAACAAATGAATTTGAATTTGACAAATACTGGGTCATAACTATGTGTGGTATAACTTCACACAGTGTGTGTGTGTGTGTTATAATAAATAGATAAATATTACATCTAAAGGATTATGTCATTTTATAAATAAAGAGTTCTTAATATCAGTCATAGACACAGTCAGTGGATCTTGGTGACTGTCGGTTTCTCACCTCTGCAATCATCGTAGGTGAAAAACTGAGTCACCAACCACCATTGAGTCTGTCTACACTATCCTAACTTATATATATACACACACACACACACACACACACACAGATTAAGAAAAATAATGTACATTACTGTGAACAGAATTAGAAGTAAAGATATGACTTTGTTCCAAGTTCATTCTATTTGCATAACAATAATTCAATTTGCAATATTTGTAACATGCTGTTGATATTATGAAATACCTCCCCCCCTACTCCACATACATTTTCACATGTTATATTTTTATATTTTATTCTTACCCCTTCAGAATGAACAAAAAATGCCCATTTTAGAAAATAGTATATATTGAATTTAAAAATACACTGGTCTCATTAAAATTTCTCTTTTCTTAAAAAGATTATATTGATTGAAGAGAAGAAAATATGTAAATTATATAAATAGAAACAAAAATTATGCATAAATACAAATTTAAAATAAATATTTTGTGAATAGAAAATATATGAATTTTTCAGTTTTTATAAATTTTCAAAAGTCTTTGATAAAACAAGAGAAAACAGATCTTTTTAGTGCACAGCTACAAAGCTTTTAATTTAGAATTTATCATGCTAGCATATAGAGAATTTCTAGATACTTTTAAGATGGTTCGTTATCTTTTTGAACATAGATTTCAGTGGATTTGTGGTAATTAATCTGTACAAATGGGTGCATTTTACCATTGAAAATTTATGAAGATGAAAAAAAAACACAGCAAAATCAGAGAGAGAGAGAAAGATAGCCTGTAGATGGAACTTGGTTATGCACTGGACTCTTCTCTGGCAACACTGTCTTCAATAGTAATCTTTGGTACACTCTTCTCCAACAACACCATCTCCAATAGTAATCTCTATCCCTCAAGTGCTAAAGCACTCTGTCAACTTTTATTATGCCCTTCTTTTATAGTTGGCAAAGTGGTCAATCTGTATATATATTCTAGTTCTAGCATGTACTTGTTTCTTCTCACATCAAAGGTCTAGACAAAGACAGGGTCTTTTATAGCAGTGATAAGGTGTCACGGCTATCTCCATTACTATATTCAGGCTCCTGATCACACAAACAACAGGACGGGCACAGTCTTTTGTTTCGAGTGCTCCTCCGAAGAGGGATTGCTTGAATTTCCTCTTCCTTAGAAGAGCTCTCACTGGGCATGTCAGGAATTGTCAGCAAGCCACTGATATCGGAGGGATCATTTGGTGAACCCAACCCCAAGTAGACTGGCCGCTCACTATCTTCTGTGTCACCTACGTCATCCAAAGGATGCGATCCTCAAAAAGGGTACAGATCTTTAACATGACGCGGTGTTCCATTGACCCACACCAACTGCTGACTGATCACCTCGGTTACACGTCTGGTTTAAAACTTGGTCGTGCACTTACCACGAGGGGTCTTAACCCAGACAACATTCCTCTTTTCGAATCTCCCTCTAGTTATTTGTGGTTCAGGCAGGAGTGTGGCATCAGTGTCTCTCGCTCGGGTGTGGTACCTATGTAGCACGTCAGCTGGTGACATGGAAAATGAGAGGTTGTCCTTGAATTATACCAGTATACCACCTCTGACACTGGACAATTCTTCCTGGCTGCAATGGTTTTAATGCTTCTGTGACTGTGTTCCATGATGCCATTCCTGGCCGGCACATGAGTGCACTGGAACCTCAAATGCATGCCCCAGCTGCTTGCAAATTCCTTAAATTACCTGCAAGTGAATGCGATGTCATTGTCTGTTAATATTTCGATAGGTGGGCCTTAGTCATAAAAAATCGTCTCCAGCTGACGAATGACGCTGGTGGAGTCTAGCCATCACATATTGTGAAAACAGCAGGGGCCACCATCATGATGGATCACATCCATTGCCAACTTCACTCTTTCTAAAAACAATAGCATCATTCTTACTTGGATACCCAGCCACATTGGCATACAGGGAAATGAAAGGGCAGACAGGGCTGTGTATACACGTATATCCAATACAAAAATTCCATACACCAACCTAAAACCACTTATTAACAAATTTATACTCAAGAAATGGCAAAAATCTTGGAATGATCAAACACAGAACAAGCTTCACCATATTCAAGATACCATAGGTGAATGGCCAGCAGGTTATAGAAGAAATAGAAAAGAAGTGATAATCTCCAGACTTCGTATTGGTCACACCCACATTACCCATTCACACCTCCTAAAATGGGAAGACTCTCCAGTATGTTCAATATACAAAGTACTTCTCCCAGTCAAACACATTCTCATAAACTGTGACAGATTTAGACAAATTCGCCCAAAACATTACCAAACAAACAATTTAAAGAACCTCTTCAAAAACTCCAAACCAGAGGAAATCTTAAGCTTTCTAAAAGAAATCAACCTCTTCATCAAAATCTAGTCAAAAATAATAAAACATAACTAAAACTCATACCTTAAAACCTAAAACATGCACAAAAGACAAAAGCAATGTAACCCTTCTAGCATTAAATGACCCACAGAGGTTGATATGCCATTAAACAAAACTCAAACTCAAATTGCCAACCTGCTCCAGTTTTTCTTCATGCTCAGGTCTCCTTTTTTTCCAACAAACTGGTTGCCCTGTCAGCTGGGGCTGTAAAATACGCTGACTGCACCTCTGCAGAGGGGTAAAACCCCCCCCAACGAGGCTACCTGTTGGCCGTGGGTGGCGACCCGTGATGCTTAAGGACGGGATCTTGGTGGTTGAGCAGTATTTGGCCTGAAAATCGAGTGGTCAAGTCTCTTGCAACACACCACTTTGGCCCTTACTGGGCTAGACGGGCGGTCGGAGAGACCCGATCCGATCAATCGGCTGGTCATGACTGTACTCTCTTAGTTTTTTTTTTTGTTTTTTTTTTAATCTAAAAGAGGACGATGGCTGTAGGGTCAATCATGCTGTGGAAAGACTTGTAGTCCTTTCTGTCCCTGGGGAAGTAGTTATCTTGGGAACGAAAACCCAGGGACAAAAAATTAATTCATCTATCGCCAGCATGAGTATACTGAACATGTAGCCTTGGTGTTGCTAGGCGAATGGGTTCTCCCCTAGGCACATCCCCCATATGGGGCTCCGAGGTGGGTGGGAAGCATGTTCAATGAAACTCATCCAACACTTTTATGGCTTCTGTTAAAACAAAAACTCAAGCAAAAAGACCCCATATTGAATGTGATTCAGACTATGATGAGCCATATCCAAGGTTCGTCATTCTAGAATCAAAAGAAAAACTACCGCTAACAAAAATATCCCCCTTCATCATAGAAAAAAGTATTTCAGCTCTAATATCACCCAAAACCGTAAAAAACTTGAAAAATGGAACCATCCTTATAGAGGTGACAGAAAAAAAACAAGCTGAAATAATATTAAAGCAAAAAAAAATCCACAACATAGACATAAAAGCTTACTCCCATGAGAGATTAAACACCTCTAAAGGGGTGATAAGAAATGGAGAGCTATCATTATGCTCAATAATGGAAATTAAAAATGAACTAAAAAAACAAAATGTAATAGACGTCAAAAGGATAACAATCAAAAAACAAAATGAAATAATTGAAACCAATACCTACATTCTAACCTTCAATAACCCAAAACCCCCTTTAGAAATAAAAAATAGGCTATACAGTGGTTAAAGTTTAGACATATATCCCAAATCGCAGAAGATGTCATAACTGCCAGAAATATGGACACTTGAAGCAGCACTGCACAAGAAAACAAGTGTGTGTTAAATGTGGAGAGCAGGAACCAAACCACATAGAGGAATCCTGCAAAAACAGCCTAAACTGTAACAATTGCAAAGGGAATCTTAGAGCGGACTCAAAGTACTGCAAAATCTGGGAAAGGGAAAAGGAAATTATCAAAATGAAAATCACCAAAAACATTACCTTTCCTGAAGCAAGAAGACTCGTAGAAAATCCCTTTAACAAATTAACTTTCTCGCAGGTAACCAGGACTCCCTCAAACCAAGTAGAAAACGAAGTAAAAACACAAATAAAAACAATAGAAATAGAAGAAGAATTAACAAATTTAATAAATGACCTACACGAACTAATCAAAACCCTTAAAACTATTATACCCAATGTACAACTAACTCCAACTGACAAATCAAAAAACATCCCTTCAACCTCTAGCCAAAAAAAATGAAACGCTAACGATCAAAAACAGAAACCGATCAACCTCAAGAACCAGAGAAAAAGAAGAAAAACAAAAACCTACTCAACACACCCCTACAAAAACCAAAAATAAATCCAGAAACATAGAAATTATGGAAACCGAAATGAACTCCACACCTAAAATTGAAAATACGAAAATTAAATAATACACCCCAAACCCAAGACACACACTGCATAAATAGTTATGGCCAAATACCAAAATACCCACAAGATAATCCAATGGAACTGTCGTGGCTACAAGGCAAATTACAACGAACTCCAGCTGTTAATAACTGAACAAAATCCTACCATTATATGTCTCCAAGAAACATTCAAAAAAGCAATGATAAAACAAACATGAAAAATTATGAGCAATACGACTACATACATGACACGGGACTAAGAGCTTCGGTTGGTGTATCAATCCTAATAAGGAAAAACATCCCCCAAAGCAAAATCAACATCAGCACCCCCCTACAAGCAGTAGCAATTTCAGCAACTTTATACAAAACCACCGCCATCTGCTCTATATACATTCCACCTCAAGACTCTATAAACGAAGAACAGCTAAATAACCTAATAAATCAATTCCCTAAACCATATATATTGATGGGAGATTTCAATAGCCACAACATTTTGTGGGGAAGCAGGACAACGAACAAAAGAGGTCAGACCCTTGAAAAAATCATTAGTAACAACAACCTATGTCTCCACAATCGGAAAGCTCAAACCCACCTAAGCTCATCCTCAGGTACATTCTCTGCTATAGATCTAACACTCAGCGATCCAGCCACCTTTATAGAATATAACTGGAGGGTACATGAAGATTCCTGCAGCAGTGACCACTTTCCAATCATAATAGAAAATACTAAACCAGGAAAATCAGACCCACAAACCGTCTCAAAAACCCCACGATGGAACTTCAAAAAAGCAAACTGGCAAGCCTACAAAAAACTATGCCTTGACACCCTAATCCCAGAAACAAATACAAACCAAGAAGAACCTATAATACATTTCACAAACACCGTAATTAATATAGCAAATAAAACCATACCTAAAACTACAACATCCCCAAAACATAACAATCCCTGGTTTACAGAGGAGTGCAAAACAATGATCAGAGAACGCCAAAGCATCCTCAGGAAATTTAAAACCAACTGTGAAGGTAACGTACCTGGGCATTCGAAGCGCGCACGAACGTGTCTGGCTTGTCGAAGAGAAACCGATATGGCTGCCGCAAGCATATTTGACGAGGGGAGATCTCGAACCAGCGAGAGGTAATGTACACGTATGCAAATTAGTGCGAGAGCTTACGAACATATAAATACGCACGGTAACGGCTGAAAGCAAGTAGCATTCTAAGTGCATTTGCCCGACGAACGCGTTACAACTCAACGAACGAACGAACGAAGGAAGGAAGGAGAACTAGGGAGAAAGCGAGAGAGAAGGAACAGCTACCGAGAGAGGGAGAGAGCGCTCAACTCAATACGCCCTGAAACCAACAATAGTGGTCTCTGTTGAATTGATACGAGAATCAGTTTCATATTGCCTTTTACGCCCGCTCTGGACAACACCAACCCTTCATCAGAAAATATAGACAAATATAGACAACAAAGAGCTAAAACTAGACGCACAATTAAAGAAGCTAAAAGGTCCTCCTGGAGAAACTTCACTGCAAAAATAAACTCAAATACTAATCCCAAAACAATTTGGAACTTTGTAAAGAAAATATCAAATAAAACTGTCCACACTCCTATAAATCATCTCTCCCTAGGAAGCACAAAAGCTTTGAGTGAAAAACAAATAGCTAATCTGATGGCAGAAAACTTTGCCCAAGCATCATCTACCAAAAAATATTCCAACAAATTCAACTCCATCAGAATCAAAGAAGAAAAGAACAAAATAAAGTTCACCTCTGACGATACTAAATGCTACAACCAACTTTTTACCCTAGATGAACTCCAAAATTCATTATCCAAATCCAATAACTCAGCTGCTGGTCCAGATGAAATCCACTACACATTTCTTAAAGAATTACCTTCAATTTCCCAGAAATATCTCCTAAACATATATAACAATATCTGGATCTCAAGCAATATCCCTACTTTATGGAAGCAAGCTACAATCATCCCCATCCTCAAAAAACAAAAAGACCCAACAAATCCCACCAGCTATAGGCCCATAGCCCTAACTAGTTGTGCATGCAAAACTTTAGAAAGAATGATAAACCAAAGACTAATATGGTTTCTTGAATCAAATAAACTGCTCTCAAACCTACAAGCAGGTTTCAGAACAAAAAGAAGCACAATGGACCAGGTGGTTCATATAGAAACCCTAATCAGAGAAACATGCATAAAAAAGGAACACCTGGTGGCAGTCTTTTTTGATCTTGAAAAGGCCTATGACACAATGTGGCCATACGGAATTCTCAAAGACCTTTAAAAACTTTGGGTTACAAGGTAGACTTCCCATCTTCATCCAAAACTTTCTTGAAGACCGATCTTTCAGGACACTGATTGGCAGCACATACTCTGATCCAAAGCCACAAGAGGTGGGAGTTCCTCAGGGCAGTATTTTATCAGTATCCCTATTTATAATAAAAATAAACAGCATAACATCCTGCCTCCCTCCAGAAATCAAAGGGTCATTATATGTAGATGACTTCCTCATCTGCTATAATTCCAAAAACATGACAACCATAGAAAGGAAAATACAACAATGCATAAATAAAATCCAAAAATGGACCACAGAAAATGGATTTACAATTTCAAATAGTAAAACAAAATGTGTACACTTCTGTCAAATCCACAAGATGCACAACCACCCTAAACTTACATTAAATAACACTGAAATACCCATAACAGATGAACATAAATTCCTTGGCATTATCTTTGACTCTAAATTATCATTTATCCCACATATAAAAAAGTTAAGAATAAAATGCAATCAAGCCATGCAACTATTGAGAGCCATAGCCCACACAGACTGGGGTGCTGATAGAAAGACCCTTATCAAGCTATATAGATCCCTAATAAGATCAAAACTTGACTATGGCTGCTTCATATACGGAGCAGCCAGAAAATCCTACTTACAACGACTGGAAACAATACACCACCAAGGACTTCGCCTCACTTTAGGGGCCTTTAATACTTCCCCAAAGGAAAGTGTATACATAGAAGCAAATGAACCCCCTCTCTATTTAAGAAGACAAAAATTAGCACTACAGTACTACATCAAACTCATCTCCTGTCCACAAAATCCTGCTTATGACTACACCGGCAAAACAAAATATGAAAACCTGTATCAAAATAACAAAAAAAAAAATCAGACCTTTTAGCTTAAGAATAAGTGACCTCCTCAACGAAATCAAAATCAACACTAAAATAGTACACCATACCATACTCTCCAAAACGGCACCATGGACCATAAGGCAACCAACTATAAACTTAGAACTGGCTAAGTTACCCAAAACAAAAACACACCCCATCACTTATCAAGAGAAACTCATAAAAATACAAAATAAGTTCCCAGATCACTATCACATCTATACAGACGGATCCAAACAAGGAAAAAAAGTAGGTTGTGCTGCTATTTCTCAAAAAAAAGAAACCCTAAATTGCCTACCTAATGAAGCTTCAATTTACAGTGCAGAAACCACAGCCATTGATCTAGCTATGAATATCATAGCAAATCATAAAGCTTCCAAATTTATCATATACACAGACTCCAAATCAGTCCTGCTAGCACTACAGAACAGAGATACATCATCCCCCTTGATCACAAAGCTCCTAAACAAACTAAACACCCTCTCTAAAAATAATAACATCATATTCACCTGGATACCAAGTCACATTGGCATCCAAGGAAATGAAAAAGCAGACAAAGCTGCAAAAAAAGCTCTTCAAATTGATATGTGCAAATCCAAAATCCCATATACAGATCTAAAACCAACCATAAAGAAATTTATATCAGACAAATGGCAGAAATCATGGGACAATCAGACCCAAAACAAACTCCATGAAATACAAGAAGCTATCGGAGAGTGGCCAACAGGCTACAGAAGAGAAGAAGTAATACTTGCTAGATTGTGTATTGGGCACACCCACATTACTCATTCACACCTGTTAAAAGGGGAGGATGCCCCAGTGTGCCCATCATGCAAAGTACAACTCACAACCAAACATATCCTTCTAAATTGTAACAACCTTAAACATATCCGTACTATCAAGCAAGAAACCTGAGGGACATCTTTAAGAATACAAACTCTGAAAACATTTTTAATTTTCTAAAAAAAAGCAACTTTTTCAGCAAGATATAACCAAACATCTCTATAGAACAGCTACTTTAATGACTGAAATTCAAAATAACCTTTTTGGCATTAAATGACCCACAGGGGTTGATATGCTGTTAAACAAAACTCAAACTCAAACTCCAACAAACTGGTGCTGGATCAATCAATTGGCAGGCTTCACAGGCTCTGACAACTGATTTGACAAGTTTTCTTAGACACCATTAGGTTGATAATCTTTGCAAAGTACAATGTTTTTTAATGCCTGAGTGACCGTTCTGTTGGTGGATGTTAGCCACCTGACTTTCATTTAATTGGCTAGTTGCAGCAGCTCTCCTTTCTGGCATCAGCTCTCCTCCTTTCTTGTGCAGATCTAGCCACCGTTGTGGTAAGGTTGTCAGTGCAGTTTTGACAGAATTTTACCAGTGTCACATCCATTTTCAGTGCGTATACCTCTACCACACACCTTCCCTGTTGGGGTGTTGGACACTCACCGATGCACGCATGCTGAATCAGCGATTACATGCAACACTAGAGCCTACCATTGAAGAGCCAGGTTAATGCCTTTTAATCACTGCATCAAATTCAGCCAGATTGATGTGCCTGGCATTATTAGTCTGACACAAACAACAAGCATCTCCTATGATGCTTCCATTTACTCCCATCGCCACGGAACTTGTGTCCACCTATACTGTTGTTTCCTTACCATTTACACACCAGTCTTCCCCGATAGGATCTGATATGCCTATTCTAGCCATTGTTCCTGTCAACATGTGACAGAGGCATCTCTGACTTCATCATCCTATTCCTTAATTAACGCACTTGCTTGGTGCTTAATAAACGTGGTTGCCTCCCTAAGCCAACCACACAGGGAAGTGGTTTTTCACTTGCTTGGGAAGAAGGCTAGCGTTGACACCTTTTACCCTTTCGGCATTTCCCTGGCACTTGGATGAAATGTACCTAATTCCATTGCATCAAAAATTCCGTTTTTTGCAGCTGAACCTCTATACTCAGTCTGTCCCCTCCAGGCATCCTTTCGTACAGTTTCTCGTTATGGTTAGGCCCAAAGCACTTGTAGCAGATAATTGTGCCACTGCGCAGTTTAGCGGGAGAAACTTCTGCGTCAAAATATGGTTGTCATACAGATGCGGCAGCTGACACCTGATACCCTTCATCATCCATCATGACAGCCCTTGACTGGGTCAGAAGCTGCTCTATATTCATTGCGTCCATATTGTGGCAACCCTTACACATATGCACGACATCTATCAATCAAGTAGTGGTTCTCTAACCAGCCGAGCCAAGTAATGCATATCAGCCGAAAATTCGTCTACAGTTTCTTCAGGGCATAGACATTGTGCCACAAACTGGTTGAATGCTTTAAACCTGTCAGTTGCGTATGCAGTTATAAGTGCCCGTTTAATTTGTTCTGTGTCTGTCCTCTGTTCTTTACTAGGTTGTCTGTACGTGGCAAGAGCACTGCCTCATAGTCATAATGGCTGAATGCGCTCAATTTTTTCCATGGCGCAGAATTCACTAACCAACTCCACATTTTCGATCCATGCAACAATGGGTATACCAGTTGTTGCACCACTAAATTCCAAGATTAGCAAGACATTGAAGGCCTTGGCCATCCATTATATGTATGACAAAGAAATAATGAGAAATTTCTAATGAAGATTTAGAAAAACTCACAAAATTCTGCGCAAATCACTGACCTGGTGGAGATATATATTAGATACTCTGAGCAGGATTATCAACCCAAAATGAATTGGCTTATATAGTGATGATGGCCTAATTTTTATCCCAGAGAGTAATGGTGCAAAAATTCAAAAGTAAATTTTAAAGGCCTTTAAATTACTAGAATTTAAAATTGAGATAATGTCTAAACTACAAGTAGGGAATTTCCTAGATATTACTTTCAATCTATCTGAAAATAACTTTAAACCATTCCATAAAGACAAACAAACCCCCTCCTATATTAATGTTAATTCTAACCACCCTAGATCGATGAATAAACAAATCACAAATGCTGTTAATATAAAAATTAATAGATTATCTTCAAATAAAAAAAATCTTTTATGAAAATATTAGGACAAAGTTAATGCACTTTGGATTTGAGTATATATGTTTTAAGATATGATCTACATTAATTTTGGTATTTTAAACTGGTTTTGTTTATTTTAATTATGTAATAAACAATATAGGGTATTATTTGCTATTGATTGGAGTGCGTATTATGAATGATATTTTTGTTATAATGCTGTAGTACATAGAAATAATTATTAATTAGAATGATTTGTTATTGGTATTATTGATGTTATTAATATTTATTATAATAATGAGTTGATGATTAGTTAATATTAATTAGTTTGGTGATTAGTAATAATTGTAATAGTTATTCGTAATATATATTATCTATAATACTTGGTATGATTTTATTTATAAATTTAAGGATTTGAGGTTTAGTAATAATATTAATATGATAATGTGTAAGATATAATTGTAATCTTGAGGATATATAATATTATGTTGTATTTGTCTCTAATTTTAGATAATAGTCTTAACAGTAACTGGTATATTTTTATTTTTACTTTTATTGTGATAAATTATATTGAATAGTATAAAAATATTGGTATGACAATTTTTTTTTTTTTTTTAATAGTAATAATATACGAAATATAATATTTTATAATATAATTTAATTTTGTTTCAAGGTTATTAATACCCATGCAAGTTGTTTACAGCAGATAATTTTCTCTCCCAAAATCCATTTATTCCTTTATTCTATATTTTTGACTTGAGGGGTGAAAAGGAAAGAGAAGTCAAAAATAGATATACTTTGATATGGGAATTGAATGTCATTTATCAACCAGACAGGAAAAACAAATGGTCTGGTCTTTACTTAAATAATTAAAAAAAAAAAAAAATGAAATTTGGGTTAGGGAGATAGGATTGCCAGAATTTTGTGAGGTTTTCTAAATCTTCATTAAAAAATTTCTCATTATTTCTTTGTCTGAAAATGCAGATCTAACTTTTTTTTTTTAAATATAGGGTCTGCTGAAATAAATATTATTACAAAAACTGAGGAATTTTTAAAGGTTTTATTTTTATCACTTTTGTTTTTTGTATGTGTGTGAAGGCAAAATATTTAACATTTAAAGAAGGGATTTCATACAGTATGAGAATATACATACCTGCAAAATGTTTTTCCACCCTCATATTTTTATTTACTTATCTATAATTGTAAAACTGAAGATTTTTATATCATGATCCCATTTCTGTCTGCTATACTTGAATTTTTATAATTTCCATTCATGGACAAAATGCTAAAATTAATCATATTTTTGTTTGCTCATAATGAGAACAAAAAATACTTGCTCTTCAGAGGTTTTTTTTTTTTTTTTTTTTTTTTTTTTTTTTTTTTTTTTTTTTTAACCCCTTATTACTAGGAGGATGGTGTTGATAATGAAGATGACGACGACGATGATGATGATGATGATGATGATGATGAAAGTGAGGAAGAGAGTGAGGAAGAAAGTGAAGAAGAAAGTGAAGAGTCAAGTGAAGAAGAGGACAGTGATGTCGGAGTTGATTATGATGATGGATTAGAAGAAGAACGTCAGAGTGGTGATGGAGAGGTAAGCCAGCTTTCTGTATATTGACTTCTTTGTCATTTTTTTTTTTTTTTAAATAGATATTTTGGATATTTTTTACTAAATACTACTTCAAGAAGTTAATATACATCCACTCAAAAGTTAACCCCCCTCTAATTTATCATCAGATAATTTTATTTATAAAAAAAACAAAAACAAATGTGTATTTTAACAAGATTTAGTACTATTTGCATTTTGCATAGTTATGATGGATGGCAAAAGGAAATGCTTTGCACATGTTATGACAATTGCTAATAAATATTATACCCATACATGGAACATCTCAAAAATCAGTTAATGTTTTACACAATTGAGCTAGGTGAAAGTATATATACTCAGTTTTCCAGTTTTGCCAACAGCAATTCAAGAGTGCCTTGGAACCAATTGAGAGAAATTAACATAGACTGCACTTGGTCTATTCCCACCTCACCCTCTTCCTTTCTGAAGAACTGTTTTGCTTTTCTGAAGATTGTTAATCCTTTCAAAGTGCTTTTTGCTCTCTCAAAATGAACTGGATGCTACATTTTAAACTGTTACTAAACCATATCATGGTGTCTTATCCAAAACACATACAGGAACATTTATACTGGTACAATGTCAGAATTGGTTGGAACATCTGCTTTTGGAAGAGAGGGAACCAGTTTCACAAGAGTCTATTTCTATTGTATATGATTGATAGCTTCAATGTAGCCTGCTAGGGGAACCACAACATCCAGAAAGAGATTACACTTAGTGATTACTCAGTTATGGTTTGTTAGCTGCTCATGGCTGCAAGTCCTTTAAAAAGTTAGACCTCATTTTGATGAGTACTCCCTGACATCACGTCTCATCTTCTTGGCTGATAATTCCCAACAATATAGGGCATGTGCTGTTACCCTAAAATTAGTTTCTTAAATACTCCACATACCCTGTATGATTATATACTGTATATTGATATGTAAACTTTTTTCTGATATGAAAATACATTTTCTATATGTCATTTTTTTTTCCTTCTCCCATTTACCTGTACTCACAATTGCATAACATACAGATTTTCACTTAGTCTTGGTAAAAATCTACTATAGCTTTTAGTGAGTCAAGTTAATTTTGAATCTATTAGAAAAATGGTGGGGCATAACTTTTAACTGGATGTAGAAAATAAATTACTTTGAAGAAAAGTTCCAAAAATCATTTGAAATGAATTTGGTCAAAATCAATCTGCATACTTTGCATTATGACTAGCATAATTCTCATAAAAAAGTTTACATATATTTTGTTTATATTGAAATATAAGAAAGTACTGGTATTGATCTACTGTTAAAAAACAATGCTACATTGATGCAAAGATAACATAAAAAGATGATTCACTAATTTTACATCCCTTGAAGCTCCTGAAAGAAAAAATATTTTTAATATTAAGTTACTTTAGAATTATGTCTTTAGTCAAATGCAATATAAACAATTATTCTTAACTGTAATGTTTATTGGCAGAGACTTAGAAGAATGAGAACATTGAGTAATTCCACTTAAACTATATATCTCCTACTCAAATCTTTTTCTAAAATCTTTGGGTCTGAAAGAAATCTTAAAACATTTTGCGAAAAGAATATTTTGGTCTTGTTGACATAAATAGCTAATTAATATTTTTTTTAATTTTTCAATTGTTTCAGGATTTTTTTTTTTTTTTTTTTTGACTAAAAATTTAATGTCATTTAGAAAATAGTCAAAATAGATTACAAGAAAAGAAATCATGATTGCCAAAATCTGTACCTTTGTGATTTACTCCATTATCATTATTGTGCTTGTACACATTCCTACAGGAACAGCCAGGTGAGGAAAAAGATAAAGAATTAGATGATGATGAAGACCGAAGGAATCCTGCTTATGTGCCCAGGCGAGGAGCTTTTTATGAACATGACACTCGTATAACTGAAGATACAGAAAAAGAACAACAGCGTCTTGCGTAAGTCTTGTTTGCATTTTGGAAAACAATTTCTCTTTAGCTTTTATGTTTACAAAATCTGTTAAATTTCAATTACTATTTAGAGCTCATTGAACTTATTGCATCTACTTCTTTTCTACCAAACATCATGGAAACCTACACACTTAATGCAAAATAAATATCACTCTATTATACCTGTAATAATAGAAACAATTGTCCTGTTTATATCCTGAAATCGCATAAAACATTTCTTGATCACAACAAATATCTCAATAAATATTGTTTTCATGGTAATTATGTTCAGCTATGCTATACATCTTATTTTATTTGAAAGCTTTATGATCAGTCATAATTGAAAACAGAGATGCAGTTTGCCTATCACTAATAACAAAAATTTCACTGTTCTGGTGAACTTTTATTAATCAAATCATAGGAGATGGTTTTACAAATCTCAATTACCCACCATCTTTTTTATTAACCTCATTACTTGACTAAGGTGATCCTATTTGAGTTTGCTTTCAAAGCAAAATATGTGATCATATCTTTTTTTTTTTTTTTTTTTTTTTTTTTTTTTCTTTCTTTCTAATTATTCAAAATGAAAAGTTAAACTAAATATCCCACTAATTATAGTTATAGTACATTAACTAACCTGTAGGTTCTGTTTCCATGGAAATCTATAACACAGAACTAAAAATCAGAAATTGCTTGTTTTTTATCCTCTGCAAATGGTTAATATATCAATTTTAATTATAATTACTACTAGTCTTATCAACATGAATTTTATCAGATAACAGAACTTGCGAATTGTTATGGTGAAATTTAAACACAAATTGTTAAAGAATAGTATCAAGCAACAACAAACCCCCCTTTTTTTTCTTTTTTTTTTTTAATTGACATCAAACACCTTTCAACCAGAACAGCTAAAAATTTATTTTCATATCTTCAGTTATATAGTTGTGATGAGTATTTACTACCATTGCAGGTTTGATATTGACAGTATTCCATTTGAATACTGATTTTTCTAAACTTTGTTTTTGAACAGACCAAAGAAGAAACTTTGGAAAGATGAAGGGAAATGGCAGCATGATCGTTTTCGGGAAGATCAACAAGCTCCTAAGTCTCGAGAAGAATTAATGGTCATTTATGGTTATGACATTTTGGCTAGTGATCAACCACCTGCAGCACCTCCTAGGATAAACAAATCAAGGTTTTTGCTTTATCAAAAGTTTTTATTTTTTTCACTTTTCCTTCAAATATTTAACTGTTTTACCTTAAATTTGATTGCCGATATAGTTTTAAACTATTTATATTGTAATCAACCTTGACTTACATTTAGGCCATAGGTTTATGATATGAGTTTTTTTTGGGGGGGGGGTGCATTTTAAGCAGTGTCGAATATTATGTTATGGCTGTTGTAACAGACAAAACTAAAAAAAATGTTCAAAAAGTATTCCATTTACTCTTTCAGCTGTGAGGAATGTTAACAGTTCAGTGCCATGACCTTTTTTAACCAATAATATTGGAGGTCTTAAAAGTTAGTTTTCTGAAAACTTCTTTTCATGGTATTAAAATATACACTTGGTTTAAAGATTTTATCTATTGTTTCTCTTTTCCCAAAGGAAGCAATATGTCCTCCTTTTCCTTCCATACACAGTCTTAAATATGGTTTTTATTTTATCTAACAGCTTAAGTAAAAAAACATCAGATGTAAAAAGCATAGAATTATATGCTTAAACGTGTTCAAAGCAACAGATAAAGACAATAGCCATCTACAAATTGTATCTAACCCATGGAAATTCATTTTGACCATCAAATATTGAATTTGATGCTTTTTCTTGTTTATTCTTCTTCACAATTCATTAAATCCATTTCATTTATTTAAGTATAGAATCTTAGAAATATATTGATATATTTTTTTCATTACTCATCTTCAACAAAATACTTACCCTCTTAAAATATTTAGTGACTGGTTTTGGAAAAAAAAAATTTATTTTGGTCAAATGATGTTATCTTATTGGATTATGAAATAATCATTAAAGCTTTCAAATGAAAGTAATTTTCTTGTGAAATATTAAAATTGAGCCACAAAATATATAATGCCAATCATAAGTTGTTACTCTCAAATAACTTCTACCAGATTTTATCAATTAGATAGACTTATGTTCAGTATTTTATATTAATTTTATGTACTACTGTTTTGTATGAACTTATTTTCTTCAGGGTGCGCAATTCTCATCATCGACAACAGTTGAAAGATTTCATTGGTGATCCTAAATGGTCTGGACGCAGAACTAGTCCAGATGTTCAACAAAAAAATTATCGAAATAGAAGGCCCATACGAGGTGGTGGTCGTAATAGGGTTGGAGATTTTGGAGACAGCCGAAGAGAATATGGAGATAATCGTCATGAGGTAACAGAAAGTCGTCGGGATCATGGTGAGGTCCGAAGAGATTATATAGACAACCGAGGAGATGCTGAAGAAAACAAGAAAGAGCTAATGACTGAAAGAAAATGGGAAGTAGCTGAAAAATGGCATAATACTGAAGAAACAAAAGCAGAGCAGAATGAAAAAGTGACTAATGATATTCATCATTATAAAAAGGAATTTTCAGAAAACAATTGCAAAGAAGTTGCTGAAATGAAGAAAGACCATTTTGAGAATAGGAGGGAATATGCAGATAATAGAAAGGAGCATGGAAATAACAGACGAGACTCTGGAGATAGCCGTCGAGATTATGTGGATAATAGACGTGACTTTAGTGATAGTACAAGTGCCAATGTTACATGGAAGGTGCAAAACTATGTTGACAGAGCATACAGCAATGGAGAAGTTAAATCTAACAATAGTTTTAGATCAAATCTGAAATCTGCACCTCCACGACAATTTACAAATGTTAACTACAGGGGTGAAAATGGTGAAAATACTAAAACAGATTCAGAAAATTTCTCTGCTCCAACCTATAAGAAAAATCCTGAAAGCAATAGCAACTACAAAAATATTGAGCCAAATTATCGTAATAGTGATCCTAGAAGCTATAAGGGTAATCATGAGATTGGGCATAGGAACAACATAATTGATAATAGAGGTTACAGAAACCTAGAAACTAACAGTGGTTATTCTTATAGGAACAATAATGAAAACAAACAAAGGACACCTGACAGAAACTTCTCTAATGAAGAAATTAAT
Source organism: Sepioteuthis lessoniana (assembly GCA_963585895.1). Classification (NCBI taxonomy): domain Eukaryota; kingdom Metazoa; phylum Mollusca; class Cephalopoda; order Myopsida; family Loliginidae; genus Sepioteuthis; species Sepioteuthis lessoniana. Next base: position 97,720 of record CAUZXS010002865.1, on the reverse strand, counting down.
GATTCTTTGTCAAAGCAAAAAGGTGCCATTTTAAATAATGTTGAATTCAGTGGTTCTGTTGTTACTGCCAATAACAGTATGGAGAAAAAATCCTACTCTAAAGAGAGAAGAACGAAAGGAATTGCACGTACTAGAATGCAACCGGTACCTACACATGAGACTGTAATTGAATCTGAGAGGAATTCTTTCAGTTCTGAAAATACTATTCAACAAGAAGGAAAACTTGATCATAGTAAGTAACTATTAGCTATTATTAACTGCTGACTAATTTTTCCTAGAGGTTTTTTTGTTTTTTGTTGTTTTTTTTACCCTTCCTCATTTTTTTTATTGATATCATAATTATTTTTCATAAGGGAAAATGTAGAAATTAAATGTAAATTTAATTCAAAGAGAAAATTTATATCTAATTTCTACATTTTAAATGGGTCAATTTTGTAAACTGACAACAGATCAGCTAATTTGTTAATTATACTTCTATATATTTAATTTTTCTATGAATTTAAGGAATAAATGTGACAAGATATAATTTTATTCAAAAGGGAAAATGTAATTGGTATAGTCTTCACTAAGTAAGTTATATTGGACATATCTAGAAACTGAATACTATATTGCCTATGAAGAAGGAAATTATTTTGATTTTTAAAAAAATTTAATTGAAAATCCAAACATTTGGTGCTCTACTGTATGCTTAAATAATTCAGAAACAGATGCACTGCACAAATGTTATTTTGTTGGACCACTATCATATCTGTTTAGTGCATGTAAAATGTTTATGATGTATATAGACTTTACTTTACTTTTTTTTTTTACTTTTTTTTTTATTATAAGCTATATTATATGAGGAATTGGGTAAATTCAAATTTAACATCTTTTTAACCTTTTAATTTGTTTTCATTAATTTCAAACTTTTCTTTTGACATACATATTTTTGTCTGCAAGTATGACAAAACTAATTTACATATTCATTGAATACACACAGTCCCTAAAAGTACACCAAAAACTAAATCCATTGACACATAGGAATATGAATCTTTACATCCTATTGGGAAATTTATTCTGATGTTAATTTTTATTGCTACTGTCAGTGTTGTCAAAAAGACAAACCTGGATTTCTTTTCTCTTACAATTGTGGAATATAAAGTACTTCAAAACTGTACTCCTGCTTTCACTTCTCTTTATACAAAAATGATATTGACACAATGTTATAATAAAAGATAACATGGCCTTAAGAGATTTAACTGATTTATAAAAGTTGATAACTTTCACAAAATAATTTGAGATTTGGTTGCAAGATAGTTCAGACCTATAAATCAAATCAAAATTCAGTACTATAAAAGTACATTAGAATGTTTTCTACTATTTTACAAATATACATGCAACTCTATGCATCCAGTTACTTAAGAATATAATAAAAATTGTGTGTCTGTCTTAGGCTAATTTGCATATTGATCTTAAAATTTTGTTTTCAATAAATATTTGTCTGGTATTATCTATTTTTAATTGTTTTGTTTTTATAAATGAGCCAAAATTTAGCAATGAAAACCATTAATGATGGGAAGAGCTAGCACCCAAGCTATTCTATTCTTTGATTATACCCCCACATATTTCAAATTTGAAATATGTGGGGGTATAATTATTATTATTAAAATAATTTTATATAGAAATCCATTAAAATAAGTGCAATTTTTTTTATGTGTTCTTAGTTTTGTTAGTCTTTTGAATTAATGTATTTTATTACATTAAGACTTAGATACTTACACTCAGAGGAAGCATATTTTTGCTAGTATGAATAATGATGGAATTAACTTTGTTTAGAAATCTATTATTAGTTTTGAATTTCATTGAAGAAATTAATATACTTGGGAAAATAGTTGAATGCAGTCTGAAAGTCTTTTTCCTTCAAGACTCTAAAACAACAAAGAGGGATTTCTCATTCTGATTTGAATCTCTTGCAATTGCAGATCTTTGAAATAAATAATGGTGGTATTATGCAATATGTTTATATTATAAAACTGGACATAATTAATCTAGCAAGATCATATTTTGTTTAATTTTTAAGATATAATTTTTCATCAGGAACATGAAAATTTAATTTAACACTAAATGAGCTTCTTGACAAGTTTGTTGGTATTGGAATAAAATATCTCAACTTCATATGGTTTGTGTAGATTCAATAGAGACCAGAAACAAAAATATATTTATTCAACTTAATTTGATTGATCAATATATTTATACTGTAGTAATTTAATATCAAAGTATTGATTTTAGTAAAATAAGCAAAAATCTCCCCAAATCCCTTTAGTTGAAACTAACTATGATTTATTATTGTGATAAAATTGCAAGTTCACTTTAAGTTTGTTTTTTTGTTTTTTTTTCTTAGATACTGGTCCTTCAAAAGCTGAGAGTGTAACTCGCCCTAAAAGATATTCTACTCAGCGACAGAGAAACCTACCTGAAGTAAATTACCCTGATCAAATTCCTGTTGATGGAACCACTTATTACAGTCCAAGTGAGTTTTTATGTAAAATTTGTTAATATTACTAACTAATGTTATTTTAATTCCTTCAAAATTTGAATTGCACTGATTTTGTTTGCTTTTAACCAAAGTTTAGCATGTTTTTACTATTTTGGCTTAAACTGAATGCTTATCAACCAAAAATAAATTCATCTTATTTAATCTGTTGATTTAAACTTTTTTTCTTCTTTTTAATTTATTCACTGGTGACAAAAAATTTTCTCCTTTTTAAAACAGTTTTTAAATACTTATTTTTAAAAAATGTTTATTTAGTGGGGAAGTCTCCAGAAATTAACATTTGTTTAACTAGAAGGTTCTTGCAGTGGTTGACACTGATCATACTTGAACTTTTTAATTATAACTTGCATGTTCCATTGATAGAATTTATTAAAACTGCTTTTGATTTTAATATTTCAGAGTTTTCCTTTTGTATTGAATATTTTTGTATCAAATTACTTTATTGATTTTTAGCTTTTTCAAGCAATTATTGTTCCTTTATAACCTTGGAGATCCATCTTAAGTTAGTGATGGGTTTTTTAAATTTTTTACTTTATTACTTTGCTATATTCTTTTCAGCTTCATTTAACCAAAAAATTCAATATCTAAGGCAATTTACATACCATGCAAAGAAAACTTCATTAGAATGCAAGAAAAATCCAAGAAAATTTTCATTTGGATCTTGCGAGTCATTCTGATGTATTTATATATTAGCAATTTTTATTTCATATAACCCTTTTATACTTTATTAAAAATAAAAATTCAAAAGTCTTCTGTAAGAACAACCTGAACTGATCAAGGAAATTAATCCCAATTTAATTTTCACTAGGAGAAAAATCAATGACTAATTTCTTCACCTAATTTTAACTCAAAATAATGTAGATTTATTTTTTACAAGATGACTTGTTTTTCATATGAAATTCTTTAGGTTATTTTGCAAGCTTAGACTTGGTTATAAACCATTAAATTCTTGATCAAAACTTATTCATTTTACTGATTTTAATTCACCTTGAATTATTTTAATGAAGGCTTTAGATGGATTACTTATAGTTTCTTTAAATAGATTAATTTTTCATTGAGGAAATTAAATCAACTGCAATAATTAATCTTGCAGTTGTAATGTTTAAACTTCACACAACCCAACTTGATATGCTTTTACTTCTATAACAAGAAAAATACTGGCCCTGCATATTTTTGTCCTCATTAAAATAAAATGAGATATTTTAGATTTTTTATAAATGTATGAAATGAAGATTTCCAATTTCATCCAATCTTTTACACAACAAAAAAGCCTTATAGTTTGTAAAACTACACAAAATTTGGTTTGTCTATTTATAAAGATGAAATCATTTCACCTATTAAGCAGCATTATTAGAAATATACAGTGGCTGAAATTTCATCATTAAACCAAACACTACAACTGCAATACACTCAAATTACGAGAAAATTTACTGCTTTGAATCATATGTAATAATTTGATTTGGGCTGAAATTCTTATATATATAGCTTAATTAATTAAGTTTTATTTCATAACTGTTTATTTCAGTTACAGACTGTAAAATATTCAACCTAATTTTACAGACTGTAAAATATTCAACCTAAAAAGTAACAAACAAGTGTTTGAAGGAAAAAATTATGCAAAAATCTAAGAATTCACATAACTTAATTTACCTGAAGATTATAATTGCAATTAACTTTTGTATTAAAGATTTTAATAAATCTAATATATGAATTAATCAGTGGTAAAATGTTACCAATTTTTAAAAATGAGTTTAGATATCTGTAAAAATATATCATAACAGTGAAGTGATTTTCTAAAGATGTTTTTCAAATTTTCATATAAGTCTGATTTTTTTTTTTTTTTTTTAATACTTATGGTATTATCAATCTGAATTGCATTTATAAATCCTTATTTGTATGTTTTGTAAAAAAGAAATCCCTTTACTTTGATAAATTTATGATTGAGATTATTGATAGAAAAATAAGATTTTTTTTTTTTTTGACTGACCACATTATTTTGATGATTTTTGCCTTTTGATTTTAATTTCCATTTGCACTATCTGCATTTTTTTAATACAAGGATGGGGGCTTTTTTTTTTTTTTTTTTTTTTTTCCTTTTTTTTTAGTTAAAACCAAACTTGTACCTGTCAAAGCAAATACTTTTTTCTCTAAGTTCAGTTTAATTAATAAGTTTGAGTTTTTGAGTTGCAGTAGTTCTTGGCAATTTAAGAACGCTGTTTAATATCAAAACATGTCAATCCACTGTTGGTCACATTTGATTATCCTCATCTACCTGGGATATGCCCCCTGTTTTTGTTTTTATCATTTTTTAAATACCAATTTCAGTTGTTCCTTTTATGACCTATTTGTGTTCCAGATTTTACTCAAGGCCCACCACCCATGTTTCATCCTGATCAAGGTCCACCTACTCACCAAGAGGGAGCAGCGTTCCAGCCTACCATGTTACAGGCTCATACCCCTATCCCTTACACACTGCCAGGTAGGAGATTAGAAAATAGCACTGTGCCACTAAGTACCTAATTTACCAGTTATCATTATGGAATAGTTGTCACTTCCTACTTGTGTCCTGGCTGTGACACTAAATTACACCCAGTGGTAAGCCTCCAGTTATGAAGTTCTGGGAGTGTGGAGTCACCCCTTTGTTGCTATTACTCCCAGGTCCACTCTGACCCAGAGTGGTAGTACCTGTTAGGGTCCTATCAATGGGTCAAATAGTTCTGAGATAATGTTTAAAATGATTTTGAACTACATTTGCTCTTAAAATTAATATTGTAACTAAGTGAAGTTTCTTATGTATTTAAAATGATTGAACTTTAGTTCAAAATATGACTCAGTAAATTATCATCAAATAGGAATAGTTAATTGAAATAATGATTGCTTGCAAATTTTTAATATTAGTGTCTTGAGTATAACACTAACACCAAACTGCATTTGGTGGTGAGGCTCCTGTTCTGAAGGAAGTGTGAAATCACTCTTTCATTGCTATCACTCCTGTGTTCACTCTGATCCAGATTTAGAATCCTATTGGTTGGTAAAATAAGATTAATTTGAAAATTGTTTGTCTTAAAAATAGTTAATTGAAGCTATAATGGTTTACAAAGGATTATTAGTTATCATAATTGTGTACAGTTTTTATGTATTAAGAATAGTTGAAGCTTGATTCCCTGGGAAAAAACACTGACTTTAGCATTAAAAACCCTACAAGAGTTGATATACTCTAAAACCAACCTATCTCTCTACTTGGGTATCAACTTGTCTAAGCATTTGTCTTATTTTGGCCATTGATAAAATGCTGACTTAACTGATAATCAAAAAATATCCTGCTCATTAGTGATATACCTGATCAGACTTTAATATTGTATTGTCAAATTTTTATAATTTGGTTCTGCTAAAACTGCTTTATTTATTTTTAAGAGCCTTTAATCATAAGCACACCCATATAGATCCAATGAAATCTGAGTGGTTAAAAGGTTATTTGGCAGAAATAAGAAATTTTAGTATTTTCAACACTAACTTTAAATAATATATAACATTTTATCCCACTATCTTGTTATCTATCAAGCAATTTCATTATTCTTATCTGCTGAGAATCTGTATATGTTTTGCAGTTTTTAAAGCAATTTTCCTCATTAAAAGTTCTGTGAAGATCAGAAGAAAGGGTAATCAAAAGGAGCAATATCAACTGAATACAGTAGATGAATAAAAACTCAATATGTAATCATTCTTTTCCTGGTCACCCCACCCCCAATCTTGTTAAGCATTATCCTGATGGAATGTTACTCACTTTTATGTATACACTTTTCATCAATTAGCCTAATTGGCTGCATTACTAATTCAAATAAATTTAGTCCTTCATCAGATGAGGTCTCTCTTATAATCTTACTATATACACAGCATCACATTCTTTTTGATATGATTTATGCTAGTTCATTTTATTTGCACCAGAATTTCTTTTAACTACACATATAAATGGTGGGGTTCTTTCACTGTACTTTCTCCAAGATTCCATTTGAGTTACTTCGTATTTTTCTTGAAATAAAAGAAAACTCTTTTTTTTCTTTTTCAAATTTAATGTTAGAATCAATAAACCAGTTTTGCAGAATTACTAAAAAAAAAAATTGCAGATTAACATTACAGCTATTACAAAATGATCTTTTTGAATCTAGTTATAATTAATGTACCTAGCCATCTCACCAAATTTATATAATTCACGTTATAAATAATTAAAGTTCTCTGCAATTAGCAATGAATAGTTATCTCCCCTGAGGATTTAGGACTTTGGTAAGCATGTATGCTATACTATTGGATTGGAAGTTTTTATTTTCAAAGTTAAAGCATTTTAATGCTATTGCACTAACAAAAATATTGCTACAATGTGCCATTTTTGTTGCGTTATGGTAATGTACAGATATAACAATCAGATCATTATAATATATATATACGTGGTGCCTTCAATAAGTTTCTAGACATTTTTGTACAGGCATTTAAAACTGTCGTAGACTCTTGAAAATTCAGTATGTTATTGCTATACATCTTATGAGATGACTGACCAATTTTTATGATTTCAGGTTCAAATGAACAGCTACAGCAGCAATTGGAATGCACCCTACTAAAGCCTGATTGTCACAGCTGATGAATTTCGAAAATGAAATCTGGACGTGAGGACACTTTAGAAGAACGATATGCAATAAAATTCTGTTTTAAACTTGGAAAAAATGCCACAGAAACGTATGGAATGCTTTTGGAGCATCTTTCATGAATCGAGCATCAGGTTTTGAGTGGCATAAGATTCAAGGAAGGCAGGGAGTCTGTGAGGGATGATGAGAGGTGTGGGAGGAGTAAGGAAGTCAATACACCAGACTTGATTGGCCAAAGGGTTAGGGTTACTATGTTGAGGTTTTAAGGGAGTTCAGGAAGAGGTTTCATCGGAAGAGGCCAGCACTCTTCAAATCGGGTCAGTGGCATTTCCACGAGGACAGTGCACCAGTCCACAACTCCATCCTTGTCACAGACTATTTGACCAAGATGGGCATCAAGACAGTTCCTCACCCTCCCTATAGTCCAGACATTGGTCCCTGTGACTTTTGGCTATTCCCTAAGCTCAGAGGATGTCGTTATGAGACAATTGAGGGGATGAAAGAGGCTGTGACACGCTCACACCAGAGGACTTCCATGGGGCCTTCCAGAAGTTGTTGGAACAGTACAAGTGCATTGCAGCCGGAGGAGATTACTTCGAAGGGGACTAGAGTTTCATGTGTGTACTATCAATAAAAGTGCACATACAAAAAAAGTCTGGAAACTTATTTAATGACCCTCGTATATATAAATAATTGTTGGATCGCATTTGTGCATTAGTCTAAGTTCATTTTGGTTATTTTAAAACAACTACTAACAATTTCCAATTTGTTTTAAGATTCTCCTTTGTATTCTCTTGACTTGTGAATATTTTTTTTCCCCATTCATAAATCATTTAAATTCAATTTTATTTGCTTTTTATTTTCCTTTTGAATTCCTAATATGACTTGTTAGAATTTTTTTTTTTTTCTTTTTTTTTTTTCCCCCTAGAATTTTTATTCAATCCTTTAGAAAAAGACAACCTTTATTTGCCTATAAGCTGAATATTTCATATATGCATATTTTTAAATATTCCAAATCTTATACCACTATTCCTTTCTATATCTGACAACCATGTGTGTGTTTTTTTGGGGGGGGTTAAGGAAAACATTCAAATAAGTTCATTGTAATCTGTTTTCTTAAAATACCAATTATACTGGTAACTAATTTTAAAAACAAAAATAGCTTTTTACTTAAATCCTTCAACATGGCAATCTGTTTTTGTTTTTTTAACAAGGTAACCATTACACAAATTCAGTCATCATGGATCAATACAAAAGCTTTAAAATTTGATTATTTGTGGTAAATTATTGAGATGTGAAAATTTTGAAAATCAGTTTTTACTTTTTATACAAATGGGGGGGCGTCCATTTCTATATAATGTAAGAAAGTAATTTTCTACAATTCTTTTTAATTCTAAATTCTATGAAAATCAAGCTATTATGTAATTGTTTTTTTTTGTCAATGGATATCAATTTTGTGACAGTCGATGGTTATTCCTACAAACTGCAAATGTGAATATAAACTTTGCCAATTTACTTTGTATCGAGTTGACATCCTGCATAAAATTATCATACGGTGATGCTTTGTATAGATATTTTTATAAGGTAATGTAATTTTAAATATATTATAGATTATAAAATCCTTTATGAATACTTCAGACTGGGCAATTTGCCTAATAGGTCGAGTATTTGCCAATGGTCCAGAAGACCAGGGTTTAATCCCTGTTCGAATCATACAAAGACTAAAAAAAATAGTATGCGATACCTCCTTGCTTAACACTCTGCATTATAAGGTACAAATCGAGGGTAAAGTGGAGCAATCCAGGGAAAGGAGTGGCGCCCTCCTCTACATCTTGGTGTAGTAGCTATTGAAAAGGAGCCTTCAGGTCGCTCCCAACTATGGTTGGCCAACTTTACAACTATGAATACTTGTCTTAATTGACAAATACTTAAAATAATCATTTCTGTTAAAAATATTTTAGAATCAGCAGTAATTTTTAAAAATATGAAATTAATTTTTATATTATCACTAAAAAATTTTTGTCAGTCTACTCTTTCAGAGTTTTGGTTCAGAAAAGTTTAGATATGTGTATGTAAATATTCCTTGTGTCCAAGATTTGCAAAAAATATCTTGGACATAAGGAATATTTACATCTACTTTCCGTTTGTAAAAATAAACTATGATTTGTTTCCTAAAATGCTGAATAATGAATTTACTTTTTTTCTAGTAAGTTTATTTCTAATGAAAAATTAAGACCCTGGTTGAATTATGCTAATTTTAAGATTTTAAACTTATATCAAAATTCTGATATAAAATGATTGAAGTATGTGTTTGGTTATTACAGACAACTGCAGATATATTGAATACAATGTCTTTTCTATTTAATGTAATCTTTTTGTATACTTTCCAGCATGATTTATAATTAAAATATATGCTATGTATTTGACTATACCCTTATTTTATGGAAAAAAATTGAAGAATTTAAATTGTGATATATTTCTTTTGCATGAACATAAATTTGAAATGTATGTATTGCTATGACAGTTATAAACAACTTAGAGAATTTAAAATCTCTTCAGAAAAAGTTGTTTTTTTTTTTTTTTTTTTTTTTTTTTTTTTTTTTTTGAAGTGTTGACAAAATTTGGAAATGTTTTCTACTTTTATAAATCTGCTAAGGATGCTGTCTTCAATTTCTTTCATGAAAAAATGTCTTCAATATTCTTTTCATATTCATTAATTTTTTTTTTTTTTTTTTTTTTTTTTTTTTAATAGTATCCACAGCTGGTATTCCTTCACCTCCACGCATGTTTGGTCCAGCACCAGTACCAGTGAGCATTGCAACTGCTCCACCTGCTATGTTGCCACCACAGTACATTGGCGCTGGTGTCATATATGGAGCCCCACCACCTGGGCCTTATCAAGTCCCTGTTATACCAGGCTATCAGTCTCCACCTCCTCCACCTCAACCTCCTCACTCACAGGTAAATTTTTAAAATATTTTCCACGTGATCACCTTTTTTGCAACAAATGTCATACTGAAACTTAATATAACTTTTATCTTAAGATTTTCTAAAGACAACTTATGAAAATAAATCAAAGTATGTAAAGTGTTTTCTAAAATAGTCAAATTTTGTCGAGATAACCAAGCATTTTGGGTTTCTGTATAATTTTTCCTCTCATGGTATCAAGCACTATTGGCAGGGCTTAGAATACATTAACTATATCATTCTGCAGAGGGGTAAGACCACTCTAAGAGGTGTCATGGACATGACACTAAACTGCATCTGATTGTGAGGCCCCAGTTTTGGAGGTCTGGGGTGTGTGGAGGAGTACTGCTTTATTGCTATTATTTCTAGGTCCATTTTGGCCTAGGGTCTCATCTATGAATCTGTTTAAAAAATTATTTGTATTTAAATGTGTGATGAAAAAAAAACTACACTAAAATGTAAATGTAAACATACAATGAATGCAAATCCATAACTTTTAGGAATAAAATAACCTTAGATGGGTTAACCTGCCATTAAAACCAATTATCTTGTATCTTAGAAATCAGTGTAACCTGTTAAATTTTTAAAATTTTGTCCTGAAGTGTTTGTTGGATTGTATATAAAGGAAATAACACATTTTCATAAATTGAAATACAGAACTATTTTAAAGTTAATACCATGAAAAAAAAATGTTGGCATCTTTCTTGCTATCCTCTACCAGATATTCTTTTATGGATGCAATTGTTACTTCCTTTTTGATTTTGATCATACATTCAAGCTTTAATTCACAAAGACAAAGCATTTCTTTTGCCACTATTTGTAGAGAAAAAATATAATTTCTATTCCACTATACACTTATACATTTATGATCCAAAATGCTTTGTTTTGGACTTTGAATATTTCTCAGAGGAAATTTCTACAAAATGTTTTAATTACATTAAAGGCTTCATTGATAGTGACCGCTGCATACCATTTCTTTTTATTATGCAGTTAAATCTGTTTTTAAAAATACCATCAACTAACCTTAATTTTTACATTTTCCATTTACTTTACCTAATTTGATCACTTAAGCAAGAAATTTGTTTTCCCATGCTATACTAAATTTATATCAAAGTGAAGTATTGTCTTATTTATTTTTTATTTTTAAGACAACTGGGTTACAAGAGATGTACAGGGGAGGTACAACTTATTACTCAACTGATCTGCAACAGCCCAGTCCTAGCCGATCCCCAGTTCGCAGACAAAAGTCTGCAATCCCTATTATTAATCCTCAGGTTGGTGATTACAAAAATTAGAATTCTCCCTAATTAATATAAAGTTTTGTTGTTTTAATTTTCTCTGATTAGTGTAAATTTTGATTTTTTTTTTTTTTTTTTTTTTTTTTCCCCCTCTAAACCATCACTATAACACACACACACACACACACACAAGGAATAATTACCAACAATTAATGTTCAGAAGAAACTGCAAATAACATCATAGCCCAACAATTATCAGTTTCTATATAAGAGAATCATTGATAATTTTAAATTCTAATGGTTGCTTCTTTACTTAAGCTTTTTTTCTGCATATTATGGGAATTTAAAGGTTAAAGATTGTTCTTGATTGCTGGTACAATGTAACTTTAGAAGATGAATACAATCAACCACTTTTTCCCTAAGAGATGCCAGAAAGAGAAATACTCTGTATAGCACTCTAAAAACCTAATAGGATATGGGAAATATTCATATATCATATTTACATATATTGAAATTAAGGACACATTTATCATGTAGGTCAGGTTAGGGATTTTCTTGTTACTAGAACTATATTACAGTACAATGTTTTTTGGAGAAATGGAAATTACCAAGTAATTGGTACCATTGTCTTGAGAAATTACCAGAATTCAGTATCCAGGTGACAACTTGGTACCACTAAGGTATACAGGGAAACACTAAATTTCTAACATCATATATAGTTTGTTTTTTTTGGGGGGGGGGTTGTGTGTGTGTATATGAAATGATATATTTACTTTTGCCTAAACATTTGCATTGTCTTCTATGTTTACATTTATTGTAAATGTAATCTCTATAATTTTAACCTAATAAATATTTTCATTGCATTCAGGATGTGAAGAATAAAAAATCCACAAGTGCCAATGATATTGATCGAAATAACTGCAACAGCCATGACAAAGATGAGGAGGAAACTACTGCTGCTACTACTACTAATAATAATACTGCTGCTGTAGAATCTGGTGACTCTGTTCCTTCTGAAAGTAGCAGCCATGACCAAACTGCGTCAGAGACTCCAAGTAGAGCTACTGCTGTTAGCACTTCATTTTCTTTGTCTAAATCTGCATCTACTTCTGCAGTGATCAGCAAAGAAAAATCACCCACAGAAGATGGGGAAACTAATTCTAGCTCTGTCACAGCCCATAAACCTGTGGATCTGGCAGATACTTGCACACCAAGTGAACAGGCAACGCAACCAATATTAGAGGCTGCTGCTTAGTTTGTTTTTGTTTTTTTTTTTCTCCTCCAAAAGTTTTAATGTTATCATTTTCCTGTTTATTATATTTTGTGGAGAACTATTTGAATAAGATCAGCTATGGTTTTTATCAAATGTGCTTTCAAAAACAATGACAAAGAAAAACTTCAAAAAAAAAAAAAAAAAAAAAGATCAGTACTGGCTTCATTAGATGTTTGCTCCTTTGGATCAGCCTTGATATTTTTTTTTTTTTTTAATACTTCTGCTCACATTATCAATCAAACCTCTCCATTGTTTCCAGTACTCTAGTGGTGCTTGTGAATATTTTCCCTGAACATAATTTTTTAAATTAAAATTTTTTTTTTTTTTTTTTTTTTTTTTTTTATATATGGCTGATATCTTCTTTTTCACATCAGCAATTGTTTGCACTCCTGCCCCACAATTCTGGTGAATTTGCTTGTGCTGGTCAATGATTTTTTTTTTTCCCTCCCCTACTCCTGTTACTAATAAAATTTGTCATCATTGGTTACCTGAAGAAAAGAATAAAAGCAAAACTATAAAATTAAAATGCTACGCTGTTCACTTTTGTGTGTGTGTGTGTGTATATATATATATATATATATATATATATATATATATATATATATATATATATATATATAATCTCAATATAAGGAGTTGAGCAGAAATATTTATTAAAAAAAATTCTAAAAATGTGCATGGTTTTGTTTTGTTTTGTTTTTGGGTTGTATATATATATATATATATATCTATTCAGAATATTTCTTAAATTTGATTTAAAATAAACCTTTTCAATGACAAAAATACGATGCAAGCACACACTTTTTTTTTTACTTTTTTTAATTGAATATTTCCTTTGAAATATTTCCACTCATGGAAACACACTGAAACATGAATAAAAGATTTAAGATGATAAATCTAAAGAATTTTTAAATCTTTTGTAATAAGTTATGTCCCTCCACCAATAGATTGTTAGCCAATATACATGATTTATTCCTCTATAACTTTGCATAAATGTTTTTTAATCAAGTTTCTTAGAATATCTCCTTTTTTCAAAAGATGTAACCAGTTGCATCAAATGTTTGATATAGTCATAAATTATTTCTTTCTTTACACTAAACAGTCAATTCAGTTTTACATGGGTGTATGTGCACACAGGCAGCATTTCTTGATTTATTAGAATTTATTAAATACCATAGACAAATTTTTTTTTTTTTTTTTTTTTTTCAAGTTTTCTTAATTAAAATAAAAATAAAACAAGAAATGGTGAAATGAAAGTCCAAGATCTTCAAAAATGTGGGCTGGGATAATGGAACATTAAGATAAAAAGAAAAGGGGGATGGGGAGATCTTGGCTGCTAGGAACTAGATGGCAGGGCCAATGACACACATCATACTGCTAACTAGGGGAAAAGAGAACAATAACACTTAAACTTACGGGGCAGGGTCCAAAGGACCCAAACCATCACAGCCATGTGCAGAAAGAGGAGGGAAGGATAACTCCAACTTCTATTGCATCTGATTTTTAACTCTGAGCTGTGATGCCTAAAGAAAATAATCAGGTCATAAGATAAGTATACACCATCATACAATCCCTTCTTTTGCTTCATCCAAATCACCATTTGGGCTAGAGCTAGGATTGTGAGAAACACCACACATTTCTCGCCTTTTCACGGAGTCAATATTGTCCACAATGTAACCAATGTTGAGCAGCACTAACTGCTTGGTGTCTATGATGGCTATCCGCTCCCTGACATCACTCCAAAACAGGTGGACTCACTTGCAGTAGTAGGTGTGCTCAGCCGTTTCTGCTAACCCACTACCTCAGTAGGGGCAATCTGCTCGACCCACTTTGAAAACCCAGCCAGAAAGGAGCAACATGTTCCAACTGAGCTGCCAGATAAGCAAGAATTCTAGAGCTGTTCAAGAAGCCCAAACCTGACACCCAATTCCTTTTGGAGTGACTCTCCTCCAGTGGATTCAAAGTGGAGCTCACCACTAATTTTTGATACAATTCCTTTCAAGACTGAGAAAAGTCACTGGACTCGGGAAGGCTATGAAGGGTTTTACAGTATTTCACCCTTTGGCCTACAACAGCTTTCAGCTTTGGGGTTGGACTTAAGGTGAAGATAGCCTTTCCTCACTTGATGTCCCCACACTGCATCCCTTGTCAAGGATTGACTCAAAAAAGCTAATCTTTCAGAGAGCCAATGGCTCTTCAGACCAGGTATTCCTAAGCCCCTATTGTGAGGATGTTGACTGAAGACCTGTCTTGGACCATCAGCTTTCAACTACCCCACAGTAACTTGGTAAGGGATTATTGTAGTGTTGGTCTTTATGATGTCATAATGCTAGTTTTGGTGGGATTTTTGCTGTGGGGTGTCCTCCTTCTGGATTCTTCTATCAGTTCTTAACTACTGGTCAGGGAAAATGGTTGTGTGGGTGCATTGTTAATTGTTGCATGGCATTTAAGATTTGGAAAGCTATCATGAATTTTAAGTTATTAAATCAGAAGTTGTATAACAGGATAAACACTAAAAAGAAAACTGTAAATCCATCTAAAAGAAAATGTTTTTATTCTGCAACTATAGTGAGATATTTAAGAGAAGGTGCTCGCAATGTGGTGGCTATCATTTTAGAAAATGGACTCGGCAAGCTAATTTTAATTCCAGTATGTTGTTTACATTTTACTTTGTACTAATGCTATTGGGAAAAGGCATGTATCTCTTTTTTCATTGTTTAAATTGTGTTGACTACCCCCAGCCAAGGAGATTGTTCTGTCCCAGATTTTATGTTCCTATATATTTTTTTTCCATTTACATGTAGATTACCAGTTACATAGTCAGCTAAACATGCTGGGCAATGATGTTGCCGAGATGAATATCTGGGTACCAATATGTTATCAGCTGTTTCTTGACCATTCACCATTGAAGACAAGGGGAGACATTAGTCAGTTCTAATCCATAGAGTCAAAAGGAATATGTTGTTCAGTAGGGTAGGTTGATTTTTCACTTTTTTTTTAAATATCAAAAAGAATAATGCACTGAAAGTTGTGTATATACCTATTAAATACTCATACCAAAAATTTGTTCTGAATCTTCAACGATTTTTTGCTAATTTGGCATGAAAGATTTTGAATAAACACGTACTGAAAAGTCCTCGATTTTGCCAGATTTGGCCTAAATATTGATGTAAAAACCAAACAATTTCAGTATTTAAATTAGGAAATCTTATTTTATTTTATGGAAATATAATAAATAGATTATAACAAAACTTCAAATTGAAAATTTAACCCCTACCCCACCCTGCTTTACCTTTGTCGAATCTAAAATGCTATTATTCAAGCAGTAATATTCGAATATATTGAAATACAACAAATAAACAAATATGGAAAAACAAATAATTGTTTAATAATTTTTAATATATGGAATCAAATAGTTCCATATATGAGCCCTTAGATGAAAACGCTGGTCTCAATTGTTGGCACAAAACTTTTGCAAGTATGTGCTGGTGCCTTGCTTCAAAGCCATACACGGATTGAGAAGCCTCCGTTACTAACTTAACTGCCCGTTCCACACCTTGGGAATGTGAAGGAAAATCTGGCAAGTTAATCTTTTTACCAGTTAACAATGAATTCTGTAATTCATCGTCAGAAAAGTCTAGTGTGAGTGGTGGCTCACAGACTCCATTTACTGACAAATCAATTAAATCAGTCCAGTGCACAACTTTAAAGTTGATCATTGGGATCTTTTAAAATCTTTTCTTGACTGGAAAGAATATAAAAAATAATTTGAGTTTAATTTTTAAATGCAATTTGTTCTGCTTTAATAATATTTGGTGAAATCAGATGTATTCTTTAAAATGTTTCAATAAATTGGTACAAGTACTTCAACCAGTTTTGTATGAATAAATATAAACGTACCTAATGGCCAAAATTCTTTTTATACCCTCTTCTCTCACTTCAGGTTCATCAAATTTCACCATTAAAAATAAAACATTCTCCAGAAGTAATGCCAAGGCATTATACTGGAGGTTTTTTAATGTAATCCTTTGAACCTCAATTGGTTTCTTTCGTATCCTGTCAATCATATTGTAAATATAAATTTGCTGGTGATGGAACTTGTTACTTTTTTATATCAAACCTACAAATAGCATAAACATTCACAATAAAATTTATCAAACTATAGTTTGGGTGAAAGATTCTGTGGATATGCCCCACGAGTCCATAGGCACATGAGCCTGATGGCCAAAGTTAACCACCTTGCCTGGTTTAATGGACCACTTTTCCACGATGCAAATCTAGGGTCTACCTTACCTCTAGAAATACCAACTGTATATTCATAGAGTAGTCTTTGGTCACTACTAAGGCTATCCATATCTTTCATTCCAAAATGAAACTCCAGGGGATTCTCAACAGCTGAAAAAGATTTTGGGGGTAAATTAGGGCAATCATTTGCACATAATTTACCCAATGGACCATTGAATGTAGTGTGGCTTTTTGTGGTGCCATCTAAATGTTTGAATAGAGCTCTAAATGGAAGTTCATTTTGATGTAAAGAGCAACCAATTGTGTGAAGATTTTTTTTTTTTTTTTTTTTTCTAAAAGTGTAACAAGTCCACCTTCACAGCCTGTATTTGCATTCGTGTTGTCAACAAGGACAGCCTTAATAGTGTACCAGTTGCACCAATATCAGGAAGAACCCTGTGAGTCAAATATATACTCTCATTTGGTGTCTCCTTTGTGATTGTCAAGTGGCATTAGGTCCTTTGGCTTTTTTCAGAATTTTACTTCCATTTTCCTCCACTGATTCCTTGTAGTGTCTTTTTCCTCCCATCAACTCCTATACAAAGAAGATTCTCCACATTTTCATTG
This sequence comes from Sepioteuthis lessoniana, assembly GCA_963585895.1. Lineage (NCBI taxonomy): Eukaryota > Metazoa > Mollusca > Cephalopoda > Myopsida > Loliginidae > Sepioteuthis > Sepioteuthis lessoniana. The sequence continues at coordinate 80,221 of CAUZXS010002865.1, read as the reverse complement.
TTTTTCATAGGCATTTGTTTTCACTTTAGCCTTTGCTCTATTTTACATTTATCCATATAGATATTCTTTATATCTATTTTAGGGATAAAAAGGCCAATAGCCCTCAAATCCAAGAGCAAGGCTGGCTCCAAGATTAGAAAATATATCACCCCTAACTAACTCAAGAGTATACCTTGGAATTTTTGTGAGGTTATAAAGCACTTGGAGAGGACTATCTAGCTGTTTATAATCCTCTGTTTGATCACATGGGGAAGAATCACCCTGAACATATAATGTTGAAGCTATTGGTGGGGATATGTTCATACTTTTTTGTTGGCTTTTTTATCAGAGGACAAGTGCAGATGATGTGCTTAGTCTGGCAATTTTCTTTGGTGCATTTGACATTAATATTCTCACAACTTAAAATTGGCAGGTTGCACGAACATGATGATATATCAAAAAATGTATCCAACTTTTCCTTCCAGAATTTTGTTTGGGCAGCAGGTAGATGTTTCCTACTTATTTGCTTTGCCTTCTGAAAGCATAGAATTTTCACCTTGTTGACAACACTAATTTCCTTTTGAATTATTTGTCGACAAGTTCGTTGCTCAGTTTTATCCAATGGTGATGGTAAACCTGAAAATTTAATTGCACCTTTATTTCAAGTGGAAACTCCAGTGTTTTTTCCTGCCATTTTTTAATCAAAATATCTGTAAAAAGAATGTATATATTGTCTGAAAATACACAAAGATGTTTTTAAAAAATTGTAAATAAATTTCGAAATTCATTAAAAAAAAGTAATAATGTTTACTTACCAAACAACAGTATTGTACTGTTTAGTTCCAAAATTAATTCGTAAACCGACTTTTCACTTAAAAAAACACTGAATTTTAAAATATAAATAAATTACAATGATAATAAAATGTTTAAATATTTTAATAGTATGTCTACTTTGCGAAATATATATATTTGCGTTAATTATAAGGGTAAAAACATAAACAAACCGAAGTACTCCGGAGAGATATTTACCACCGGTGAAAGCCGAAAAAATATCTGGTAAATAAAACGAGGTTTAGTAAGTCGTTATTTGTATTTTAAACTATATATTTTAATGTATTTTATTTTTGTTTTTGGTCATTTAATTAAACATATGAAAATGGATAATAAACTTAAAAATATCAATTATTTAATAAATTTTATTATTTAATTTTCCTTTAGTCTCAGTTTTAATTTTATGGATACAGGTTTCCAGCGTCACCGATATCACGACTAAAATCACAAAATATTATGTCTTTAAATGCGATTTCACAAAAAAATACAAAATTTTGGAAAAAAATATTTCATGGGGTAATTTCTGATGTTATTTTGCAACTTTCACCGCGTTATTCTTTTTACAGTTTCAAAATCGACCTACCCTATTGTTCAGGGACTGATGGCACATTGACCACACCCTGAATGTTATCTGTTGATGACAGTGTACTGGTATTTGTATGGGTTTGTAGTAACCAGAAATCTCTTCACCAGGAGCTGAAAGAACTGATTTTATATCCAGAAGATCTGAGGTTTCCAGCTCATCACTCCTGACCTGTTGAATGTATATCATATGAGATTAGTACTTTAAAATACTCATGTGCTTCTTAGTTGACTTCCAACAAATTTCTAGATGTTAAACCATGGATTATCAATGCTTATCATAAGGTGAGAGTTGCATTTCTTATGTTTAATATGATCACTGTAAGTACACAAGATCCCCCAACAATAACAATAATATTGGGACCAATCTTGCCTGCAGGAGCCTTATGATACATTGGCTGGTGTCCACAAAGAATCATTTCACTGGAATGATTACTTGATTGCACTTCTGCTATATCTAAAAGTGCCAAAATGGAAGAGCATTTTGGGATAAGACAAACTGGCACCTTGTATGGTCCAATATCAAGGATAGGATGTGAAGCAAGAATAGGAAAGTGATGTGCATTGTAACACAAAAATGGTGGTTTTCTGACAAATGATTATTTTAGAAGAGAAGGCCATGTAATACTTGTAAAAGCTGTATGAAACTTTCTTTATGGGAGTTGCCATCACAATATAAATCATCTGTAAACTTTTTTGCTATACATTCAACAACAGTCACTCACAACATGGTACATCAACTTTTCTCAAACAGTTTCTGAACCAGGTATACCTATGACTGATCTTGTGTGAACTCCACAGAAGGGTGTAGCAACTCCACAGTATTTCATTGATCTAGAAGCAAGACATATTTGATTGAATGCATTGGTGAGAGCTGTTTCCAGATAAATGATTTTACAAATGTTTAACTTGGCAGAAAATTTATAAATTAACAATATCACTTACTAGTTTCATAGAGTGGGAAGTGTTATAAACAACTACTCTTTTATGGCTTTCATGACTGAGATTTGATATTTTTTTTATCTTGTCACCTACACATTTTTTACTTTTTGGATTCTGAAGAAGCTAATTGCAGCTGAGATGGCAGTCAGCACTTGGCTATTGCTGATGTCCTGTAAAGTCTGACTCATTGCTGGTAACTCTGGTGTTTTTTTCTTTTTATTTTTTTAGGCACTATCTCAGGGTTAATTGTTGGAAAGAGTGAAACCATCTTTATATTTCTTTAGCAGGCTATTTCTGTTCACTCTGTCAGAAAAATTGTAGAGATCTTACTTTAGAACAAAACTAGTTTCAAGAATTTGGCAGCTGCTGCAAGTCCTGGTGCATTATACTTTAGTTATATTATTACAAGGCTGATAGCAAAGCCAATATTGTAGTTATTAGAGATTGATCACAACTAACACCTATGTTAAAGTTTGGCATTGCACTAAATTCTTTATGATAAACAAGCCAGATAGTATACTTTTCATAGCTAGCCCATAATAGATCAGCCTACCTACCCAGAATAAAATATTCCAAGTGGTGAAAGTTCTGCAGTAGTGTCATTAGGCCTTCATTTTGCTGGCCAGTAGTATCTCTTCAATCACTACATTGGCAGTTTTGTTGAGTTTCTTTATCTTCAATTCAGTGTGACAAAGGAAATAAAATTTTCGTCAGTTAGCCATATAAGCCTTTTTTCTCATGCTGTAGCCAAATCCTTTTTTTATATTTTTTCGCTTGTTATTTAAACAAAAATGTTTTAGTGACAGCATTATGACAATACACTGTCTTTTGTATAAAAAAAGTGAATAAATTTTAAAACAAATTTTCAGAAAGAAAGAAAAAGTAACTAATACTTGTCATAATCTCTATACAGCCAAGATTTACTTAACTTGTTAAACCAGAAAGTAAATAAAATAAATATAGATTTTTTAAAAGTCATCTTTTGGACATCAAATTAAGTTCTAAAACCAAAAATCATGTTTGATTTGTTTAAAAGTCAATGAGTGCATCAAGATTTAGCTAAAATTTCCCAACTTCTCTTCTCAAAGACAAGAAGTATGTTCGTATAGTTTTTTTTAATATATATACATACATACATACATAAACATACATTTTATATATATATATATATATATATACACACACACACAGTATCATGTCACCAGCCACTGGGAAGTTGGAGATGAAATGCCTAAAGTCACTGTCAAAAAACAAAAATTCCAATACTTGATAAAGTTTGCTAGTAATTGGGTTTCCTTCCTTCCTTCATTCATGTGTTTCTATAAATTAATAACATCATGGTAAGTTTCAAAATCTTTAAAACATTGATTATAAACTTTGTAATGATGTTAAAGATGAACTCCAATAGTTGTCAAGCAATACAATAGTAAATCTGACACCTGATTTATTCCTTATATCATGCCTACATTCATAATCACTGATACACCATCAAAATGGCTGGGAATTGAATTTCCTAACTAACTTTAAGACTCACTTCTTTGATATAACAAGAAGTCTGTAAGGAATTTGATATATAATTTTTTTCCTTTGATAAGTTTGGAATAAACCATAAGAGTTTATGACTTAACAAAATACTAATGATTATTTGCCATTCTGAATAGAAAAAAAATGTTCTGTGCAACTCCAAGGAAATATGTCAATCCTGTTTTAAATGGGAAATTCAAAAGACCTAGTGAGTTATTGCTCAGCAGTTGGCATCTTCCATTCTTCTTCAGGATATGTCTTTCATTCTTTCTTGGGATATACCAAGTAAGAAGTTTTCTATCACCATATTTTCTTTGATTGTGTAGTACACTCAAATGTATTTTTATTTCTGTTGTTTATATAAAACATTTTACACTAGAGTACAGCTTCTGTCATATTATCCTCCCTTAGTGTTAGTACTGTCATAGACCATACTTGCACAAGACTGGTTTCAAATGGTAATTATTATTTTTTACTTATCCCTTTTATTGGGCAACCCCTATAAATTTAGGGGAAAAATCTTGGCCTGTTTACTTCTTCCAGATTATTTTTTTATTCTTTCTGGATGAATTTAAAAAATAGCAACAATAATTGCAGTTCTATAAATTGTATCATCAGTGATATCTCCGAGGTTTTGTAGTCTTTTTATTCCTTGTTGACACAAAGAATCGTCGACAATGGTATACGTCCGGTTGGAGCAGTGTAGCAGAAAGAAAGAATTTCAAATTGTTATTTAGTGTAGGAATTATTTTGGCCGTTGAGGTTTCGATTTTATATTTTCATCCAATGAGGATAGTTTAAGCCATTCTACTCGGATGACACTCCCGGGTAATATTAAAGGCCGTATTTTAATAGTATTTTTTTAGTATTTTCCTCTCTCATTCTTGCAGCAGAACAGAACAGCACTCAACACGAGGAGAGCGCATTCAACCATGGGCCATTGTTCCTTTTGGAGACAAGTCTTTTGTCATCTATTCATTCCTCCTAGACCAACTGGATCTCGAAACTTTGGGTTAAATGCTTAATTCCTGCTCTAAATTTGCAACTATTTTTCTTCTATTAGTACGACTTACAGTACAAAGGTTATCTTTCTGGCTGTCATTAAAGTTGTTAAAACTCATCAATATTCTCGTCCACATTTCTGTATTTTCCTTTCTTAAAGTAACAGGGCAGACTACAATTTGCTTTTGTTGCCTAAAGCAGTATGAGGCGTTAATTGGAGTCCACTTGTAGGTGCACCTGACCAGGCAGTGATCCCAGTTCGTTGTTAAAACATCTGAATACTCTGTCATAAGCCACTTGCAAACTGAGTCTGACTGAACATTAGCAATGTTGTCATTGCGGACTATTATTAGGTTTATTTGTTCACTCACTGGTTTCCCTAGCAATGGGGTTAGGTTCGCTTCAACCACTCTGAACTCAAGAGTACCTAGGCATTACGCGATGTAATCCGACATTTTCCGAGAGATGCGAGTTCGGTTTCATTCCACATCTGTAATTTCTTCAATGCTGGTGGCAGTTTTGTATTGCGTACGTATCTCAACAGAATTACGTTAACGGTAGCACCACAGTCAACTTGAAACTTTACTTGTTTTTGGTAAAGTATCATTCTAGTGAATACAGTCCTGTTGTTCTTTTTTCCTACTCTCTTGGAGTTGACGCTGTTATATACATAAATCCTTTCTGATTCACTAATACATTCCAAACTAACTCACAAGCAAGAACAATAAATAAACAAATAAAACACCACAAACGTACATTTCAAAAGCTGGGTGTTGTCTAGACGATGGCCAAAACCAAAATGTATAAAACACGTCGCTGCACAAGTAGGCACCGCGCATCCATCCGGTTGAAATGTAACTTTATATTTACAATTTAAAAGATACTTTTCTTTTCTTTTTTTCACTTAATTAGCAAGTTTCCCCACCAAAGATTTTTTTGAGCCAATTCGACCCAAACCAATAAAATGGTCAACGAAACTTCAAAAGTCAGTTGGCTCCGAGACCTCAAGAGAAGAACATCAACCGTGACACCTGCAGCATTCAACATCACACAAACTCGTCTGAAACTTCTTACTACGGCCCTTTGATAGAAACCCCATGACTCGAAAATCACCACCCCATCTACGTTCCACTTTTTCAACGCCGACGTTTCTCCTTCCCGATTGACATAAACTTTGGTTGACCGCGTAGGTCTGTGACTCACCCCAACCAAATATTGAAACATTTTACTTCTCGATTTTCACTATTATTCAACACACATCAAATTTCCTAAAATTAACTCGAACATTTTCTCATCAATTTCACAGACATTCTTGTATTCGTCGTGACAGAGGTCATTGATTTACTCAACTAAATGCCATAGGCAAAACCATATGATATGCTGAAAAATACTATCATAAGGTGTATGGGGACGTCGGAAGGTAAAAACTGCACAACCTGTTTAACAACCTACACCTTGAATTGATGAATCCTTCACAGTCCTTAAGAAAGATGAAAGCATTGTTGGAAGAAAACATATTAAAAAAAACTGTGAACAGGCAAATTACTACAACATACGACACACAAATTGGCCTCTCAACTAGACGAAATGGAGTTAGAGAAGGTTGCTGAAATAGCTGACAAAATCCACGATAATTACCAGGACAAAAACATATGTAACACATCATACACAGCAACAAACAGTGCAGCACCAATAAATGCAGCAATATCAACAAATACAGCACCAAAAATAATCACGTCAGAGTGAATAGCTGAGCTGCTGCAGGGAATGACAAACTTATCCATGCAAATTCAAAGTCTAGTGAACTTACAACAAACCCAGCGTTCTCATTCAGAATTTAGACGGCCACATTGCTCAGCAAGCAGAAGTAGAAGCAGGTCAAATTCATATTCCTGAGAGAGAGTTACACATGATACTTGTTGGCATCATTATACATTTGGAAGGGAGGCGCAGAAGTGCAAACAACCGTGCGATTTCAACCTTAAGTCTCCTCACACCTTCCAACAACACCAGGGAAACGGTCACGCCGACAGCCAGTAAAGACGAGGTTAGCTGCTGTAATAGAACAAGGATATCGTCTATTTTATATCAGGGACAGAAATACCGTATATTTATTTTTAGTTGACACCAGCGCATAAATTAGTGTTATCCCACCGGACCCTAAGACAAAACCCAAAGTGGCTCCATATACACTACAGAAAGCAAATGGGTCAAAAATTGAAACATACGGAGAGATTGCATTAACGCTCAACCTGGGTTTACGGCAATCTTTTCCGTGGATCTTCAAACAAACCCAAGTAAAAATCCTTGGAGCAAATTTTTGTCCCATTTCAACTGTTGCAGGACTGATAAATATATTGATCCCACAAACTTTTAAATATAAGTGATTAATAACAAACTAGGCAAGAATGACAAAACAAGGGTGCTGCTTTGAAAGGCCAAATCTTAATATGGCGAATCGTAACAGGAATTCCTACGTCCGTAAAATCCAGGAAAACTGGTAGTTGGTGCAGGATCTAGTCTGGATTGCTGGTGCAAGACTGGATGTCACGATTAGTGGTGACTGGTGCAGGACTAGTAGCTGCTGTTGTAGGACTTGTAGTCACAGGTGCAGGAAGGTGGTTGCTGGTGCAGCAAGGTAGTTGCTGGTGCAGGAAGGTAGTGTGTCATGCTGTCTCAGAGAGTACGAGGTTAAACTTTCAGAATTAGTCCTGAAAAGTGCTGTTAGATTGAGAGGCTAGTAGTTGGGACCGCTGCATCGTGCTGTCTCAGGAGGTGTTGGAATAGACTTTCTGAGTTATCCCTGAAAAGGGCTTTTTAGCTAAGAGTCTGGTTGTATTCCTGTGTCGTCTGCTGGCTGGAATCAGGACATCGGCTTAAGAGGAAACCGAGAGCAGTGCATCATGGGCAGCTGCTTCTGATAAGGCTTCAGTCGTAGAGTTGACCAGGGGAGAATCGAATTCCTCCCACACCTTTTGCTGACGTCCACCCAAAACTGCCGACTGTTTTAATACTGCCGCTTTTTATGTCTACAGCGTGTTACTACTCTCAGTCGTAGAATGAATTTGCTTATTATCACAAAATAGTAATGAGAGACTTAATTCTACTTCAACGAGTTTTTTTTTATTTTTATTACTACATATTTTGTCCATTAGTTGTGGATTGTCCTAAGAAAGACCAGCTGAATTTGATATTATTAAAAGACGGCCTATATGGGGCGATTTGGTTCGTTAACAACCAGTCCATAGATAGCTATTGGCTGACGGCACCAGTGACTCATCGCTTCTTGGAAATGGGGTTTGTTTGTTGTTGTTTTTTGGGGGTTTTGTGTGTGTGTGTGTGTGTGTCTGTTATGAGTAGCCGGTTGACTACGATACAACATTTCAGTGGATATGGCCACACACTTTCTCATCGACAGTGACACAAAGCTAACGGCAAATGGAATCACCTCACTACACATGTCAACAGGAATTAGTTCGACAATACCAGCTGCCAATGGACTGCAAGAGTTGATAAAAAATTTTATAACACTTACAACCCCTTTGTAACATACAAACGAAAAATTTGTCACATTGCGAAACATAATATCACTACAACTGGACCACCTACGCATGCTTCACCACGCAGATTGCGTCCAGAGAAATATAAAATCACAAAAGACGAATTTCAACATATGTTACAATTGGGCATCATACGTCCCTCAAGTAGCCCATACTCCTCACCACTACACATGGTTCAGAAGCTAGAGACGGGAGCAAGGCAACCTTGTGGGGATTTCAGGAACCTCAACGCGAAAACAGTTTTTGACAGATACCCAATCCATGATTTCACCATTGAATTATAGGGAACCAAAATTTTCTCAAAACTGGATTTGGTTATTGGACATGCTACCAAATTCCAGTAGCCAAAGAAGACATTCAAAAACGGCAATATCCACTCCTTTCGGACTTGAAGAGTTCATGAGGATGCCATTTGGATTTACGAAATGCTGCTCAAACTTTTGAGACTTATCAACGAAGATTTGAGAAGATTGCTGTTTGCTTTTGCTTACTTTGATGACATTCATATCGCTAGTCGTGATAACGCAGAATACCAAAACCACATGCAACAAATTTTCAAATTTTTTTTTCTTCTTTTTTTTTTGAGTATAATTTGACTAGAAACATTGGTAAACTGATTTATGTAAAAAATATTATTTATATGTTGATAACTATATCACTTACAATGGCATTTAAATCCAAGTGGTAAGTCAAGATTAATGACTTGAGTTTCTGCATAACTTTAGAATAGAAATATTATTTGTGTGTTAGTTTTCCGCAAAAATTATTAGCACGGAAGGGGAACGCACACACACACACACTCACTCATTCTCTTATGAGAAATTTAACGACTCTCCCTTATGGGTCGTAAAAAAGAATAAGCAACGCGGTAAGATGTTTAAATACCTTTATATAAGAAGTGCAAAAGGGTTGCGAAAGCATATTCCTTTAGTGGTCAATAGTACTTAAGAGAACAAAGTTAAAATTATAATACACTTATCTATGGTTGGTGAATGTCCTGTTGTCTTTCTGTATATTTTCTAGTTGTGTTTAAGACTGTTTTAGGAGGGCTGTGGATGTTTGGTTTCGTAGAGATCAAAATTGTCTTCTGGGATCTGTTTGTGAAGTTGGGTCGTCTGCTAACACCCTTTGTTACCAGTCTGTCTTTAGCTACGTCTCATCTTGTGGAAACCCTAGTTGCTTCTGTTCCTTAGAGACCCTATTCGCATCTGCCTCTCTCCTTGCCAAAGTCCCGTGCTCAAGTCCTTCTGTCTTGCCTTCTACTTCTACCCTCTACATCCAGGTACACAGCCGTCTAGAGGATAACTCGTAATTTTCTTATATTCTCCCAACACCGAAAAACATGCAATGTTGTCCTCACATAAGTATATAACATATTATTATTAACAATTATAACAACAGGTTAAGTGATCACTGCAAAAAAAGGAAAATTCAATATGTTAGTATAACCATGACAATTGATGGTTACTTGACTATTAACTCTTTCAGATTTGGTTTAGTAATAGGTAAAATTCCTTGATGGTTTGGGTTTTCCAATGGATTGTTTGTAAACAGTTTTGTGTCTTATAAAAGGACAACACTAATACGTACTACCGCTCCGGGTCAGAGTGAACCTGGGAGTAATGAAAATTAAAAGGTGATTCCACACTCCCCAACTCCCACAAACGAGAACTTATCGCTGGATTCAGTTTAAAGTCTTAACCAGGACTGGTGGCCTGAAGTTTGCCTAGTAGTGAATGTAATTTAAAGTCATATCCACAACTAAATTGCTTTATGTTTGGTTAATAGTGGTTGTAGTATAAAATCACACCCAGGACTAATTTGCTTTAAGTTTGGCTAATAGTGATTGTAGTTTAGATTCACAACCAGGACAAATTTGCCTTAAGTTTAACTGATAGTGATTGTAGTTTAGAGTTACAACCAGGACTAATTTGCCTTAATTTTGCTTAATAGTTGTTGTAGTTTAGAGTCACAAACAGGACTAATTTGCTTTAAGTCTGGCTAATCGTGGTTGTAGTTTAGAGTCACAACCAGGACTAATTTGCCTTAAGTTTGGCTAATAGTGGTTGTAGTTTTAAGTCACAACCAGGTCTAATTTTCCTTATGTTATTGTATTTTAAAGTCACAACCAGGACTAATTTGCCTGAGTTTTAGCTAATAAGGATCGTAGTTGAGAGTCACAACAAGGACTAATTTCCCTTATATTTGGCTAATAGTGATTGTAGTTTAGAGTCACAACCAGGACAAATTTACCTTAATTTTGCTGAATAGATTTTGTCGTTTAGAGTCACAACCAGGACTAATTCACCTTACATTTGCTAATAGTGGTTGTAGTTTAGAGTCACAACCAGGACTAATTTGCCTTAAGTTTAGCTAATAATGTTAGTAGTTTAAAGTCAAAAGCAGGACTAATTTCCCTTATGTTTGGGTAATAGTGGTTGTAGTTTAGAGTCATAACAAGGACTAATTTGCCTTAAGTTTGGCTAATTGTGGTTGTAGTTTAGTGCCACACCCTGGACTAATTTGCCTTGAGTTTAGCTATTAGTGGTTTTTGTTTAGACTTACAACAAGAACTAATTTACCGTGAGTTTCACTATTAGTGGTTGTAGTTTAGAGTCACAACCAGGACTAATTTGCCTTAAGTTTGGCTAATTGTGGTTGTAGTTTAGTGCCACACCCTGGACTAATTTGCCTTGAGTTTAGCTATTAGTGGTTTTTGTTTAGACTTACAACAAGAACTAATTTACCGTAAGTTTCACTATTAGTGGTTGTAGTTTAGAGTCACAACCAGGACTAATTTGCCTTACGTTTGGCAATGTGTGATTGTAGTTTAGAGTCAAAACCAGGACTAATTTGCCTTAATTTTGCATTAACGTTGTTGTAGTTTAGAGTCACAACTAGGACTTATTTGCCTCAAGTTTGGCTATTAGTGGTTTTTGTTTAGACTCACAACAAGGATTAATTTACCGTAAGTTACACTATTAGTGGTTGTAGTTTAGGGTCACAACCAGGACCTATTTGCCTTAATTTTGTTTAATAGTTGATGTAGTTTAAAATCACAAGGACTAATTTTCCTTATGTTTGGCTAATAGTTATTGTATTTTAGGGTCACAACCAGGAATAATTTGCCTGAATTTTAGCTAATCGTGATTTTCGTTGAGAGTCATAACTAGGACTGATTTGCCTTATGTTTGGCTAATATTGGTCATAGTTTAGAGTGACAACAAGGATCAATTTGCCTTTAGTTTGGCTAAAAGTGGTTGTAGTTTAGTGCTACACCCAAGACTTATTTGCCTTAAGTTTGGCTATTCGTGGGTTTTTTAGTGTCACAACTAGGACTAATTTGCCGTAAGTTTCATTGTTAGTGGTTGTAGTTTAGAGTCACACTCGCGACTAATTTCCCTTCAGTTTGGTTACATGTGATTGCAGTTTAGAGTTACAACAAGGACTAATTTGCCTTAAGTTTGGCTAATAGTGGTTGTAGTTTAGAGTCACAATGAGGACTAATTTGCCTTAAGTTTGGCTAATAGTGGTTGTTGTTTAGAGTCACAATGAGGACTAATTTGCCTTAAGTTTGGCAATGTGTGATTGTAGTTTAGAGTCAAAACCAGGACTAATTTTCCTTAATTTTGCTTAATAGTAGTTGTAGTTTAGAGTCACAACTAGGACTAATTTGCCTTAACTTTGGCTAATAGTGATTGTAGTTTAGTGTCACACTCGCGACTAGTTTGCCTTATGTTTGGCTGTTAGTGGTTTATGTTTAGAGTCACAACCAGGATTAATTTGCCTTAAGTTTGGCTATTAGTAGTTTTTGTTTAGATTCACAACCAGGACTAATTTACCTTACGTTTGGCTAATAGTGGTTTTAGTTAATAGTCACAACCTGGACTAATTTGCCTTAAGTTTGCTTAATAGTTGTTGTAGTTTAAAGTCAAATCCAGGACTAATTTGCCTTAAGTTTAGCTAATAGTGATTGTAGTTTAGATTCACAACCAGGACTAATTTGCCTTAAGTTTGGCTAATAGTGATTGTAGTTTACAGTCACAACCAGGACTAATTTTCCTTAAGTTTGGCTAATAGTGATTGTAGTTTAGAGTCATAACTAGGACTAATTTGCCTTAAGTTTGGCTAATAGTGGTTGTTGTTTAGAGTCGTAACCAGGACTAATTTGCCTTAAGTTTGGCTATTAGTGGTTTTTGTTTAGAGTCACAACCAGGACTAATTTGCCCTAAGTTTCGCTAATAATGGTCGTTGTTTAGAATCACAACCAGGACTAATTTGCCTCATTTTTATCTAATAGTAATTGTAGTTTACAGTCACAACCAGGACTAATTTGCCTTAAGTTTAGGTAAATGTTATGATGTATATAGCTACGTAAAGCACGGATACGACGCGGCCACATGAAAGTGAGGCCGTTTCTTTAGGCTTACCTCCCTTAGGTGTAAAATAAAGAGACTCCTTAACTAGATAACTTTTGTGTTCACGTGTTATTCATTGTCGCTCGCCATAGGCACCAAAACATGGTATCAGAGTAGGATTTTTTTTCCTACTTTCGGCGAAGTCATCTCTCCACACCTCGGGTAAACACACCTTTCATTGGAAAATAACTGAAATAGCGTATACGCACCGGCAAACTAATCCAACTACTTTTCGGACACCACATGAACACACAAAACACGGAAGTCGGATCGGATCATTACAAAATTGGATATAATACCTCGGAGATAATACTAATACTTCGGAATAATGGCTTACACCATCCCACCACCGGGAAAAATGGACATGGACGGCAATTTGAGGGAGGACTGGTCCCTATTTAAACTCTCATGGACGAACTACGCAAACGCTACGCGCATTGATACCAAACCGGCTAAAGTCCAGGTAGGAACTTTTCTTTCTATCGTTGGCAAGGAACGCCTAAAAATTATAAAAAATATGCCCATGACAGAGGAGGAACGCCTTGGACCCTTTGTCAGACTGCAAACACTACTACGCAGACATCCACGTATCCCCCTTAGGAGACCAGAAAACTCTAACCCTCAAGTTCCAAATTGACACTGGGGGCAAACTGCAGCACTCTTGCGCCTCACCACAGCACCCTTACAGCCCTCCCATACAAAGCTGAAGCTGTACGACAATTCCATTTTCCAACCCCTGGGAGCTGTAACACTGTGGTACGAAGCAAACAGCATCAAGAAAAAAGTCCATTTTCAAGTAGTGGACAATAATTCGCCATCCTTATTATCTGGACGGGCCAGCTCTGCACTCCAGTTTATAGCCTTCAACGTTGAATGCATCAGACACCTGGACGAAGTTAAATCACTCACCAAGGAGGGTGTTCTCGACAACTGTAAAGATGTATTTTCCGGGCTGAGAAGACTACCAGGAGAATACAAAATACAGATTGATAAAAACGTCAAACCAGTTCAGAACAACCCCCGCAGAGTTCCTCTACCACTCAAAATGGAGCTGGAGGAATTGGTTGAACAAGAAGTAATAGCATGGGTCACAGAACCGACACCCTGGATCAGCAACATAGTTGTCATTCGGAAACCCCACAAATTGAGGATCTGCATTGACCCATACCATTTGAATAAGGCAATCCAGCGTAACCACTACCCAACTCCAACAGTCGAGGAAATAGCAACAAAGATGAGCAAGGCCAGGCTCTTCTCGGTCGTAGACGCTAAGGATGGGTTTCTTCAGGTTGCACTGGATGAGTCGTCTTCATACTTGACAACGTGTTGGACTCCATTTGGCAGGATACGGTGGCTTAGAATGCCATTTGGGATTAGCTCAGCCCCGGAGGAATGGCAACGACGAATCGACCACTGTTTCGAGGGACTGGACAACACTCAAGTTATCGCAGATGACACCATAATATATGGTTCTGGTGAGAATGATGCGGAGGCCGACAAAAGTCACGACACAGCATTCAGAGCACTTATCGAAAGATGCCGGGAAAAGGGTTTAAAACTCAATCCCAAAAAGTTAAACTTCAAACAAACTTCTGTCAGTTACATGAGACACATCTTTAGTGCACAGGGCCGGAGAAAGTTAAGGCAGTTTCGCAGGTGCAATGCCCCACAGACGTCCAAGGCGTTCAGATAGTCCTAGGGATCGCAAACTACCTTGCCAAGTTTACACCCAAACTAAGCACTGTATTTGAACCACTGCGACGCCTACTGGACAAGGACTCTGTATTTGACTGGTTGCCACAACACGAAACGGCTTTCAGTAGGATTAAAGAACTCATCAACTAAGCGCCAGTCCTCCAATATTGTGATGTTAACAAGGAAGTCTCACTGGAATGCGATAGTTCGGAGGTTGGTCTTGGAGCTGTAATAAAACAGGGTGGACACTCCATCGCGTATGCGTCCAGAGCACTTACTAAAATGGAGCGAAACTATCCTCAAATTGAGAAGGAATGTCTCGCCATTGTGTTCGCCGCAGAACGTTTTGAGCAGTACATCCTCGGCAAGGAGAAGGTGAAAGTATTCTCCGACCACAAACCACTGGAGACTATACTGTCGAAACCCATCCACACCAGCCCAAAGCGACTGCAACGAATGCGGCTTCGACTTCAGAAATACTCTCTGGACGTGGAGTACAAACCAGGACCACAGATGTATATCAGTGACACACTATCACGGGCCTCATTGCCAGCCACTGAGACAGCCAGGGAGGACAAAGCCATCATATTCGAAATACAGGAGCTCACGGAAAAGTTTGAACTGGAAGATCACCACTTCGTCTCTGACCACCGCCTCGCACAGATCAAGGAGGAAAGACAGACAACCAAAAGCTATTATGATCGGCATGCCAAACAATTACCGGACCTAGCCATAGGACAACCTATCAAGGTGAAGCGTCGTCCACAAACCCCTAACAGTGCCTGGACGCCTGGTATAGTCACTAGCAAAGCAGTACCACGCAGCTACATGGTCCTGGTAGACGGACAACAGTACAGGAGAAACAGGATCCACCTGTGCCAACAGGCCACATTTCCTGACCGGGCACTCACTGAAACCCTGAATATCCGGCCCCGGCAACTAGATACATTACCCGACCAAACACCAGCTGACCCCCAATACACTCCCATACAAACATGCACATCACAGACACATGAAATCCAACCCCATAGATCTAGTCGTCCTGTCTATGTGCCAGCACGATTAAAGGACCATGACCTATCGAAAGGTAGACGCACAAAACCAAAAAAATGAGAAAGAGAAGGAGAAAAAAAAAGAAAAGATAAAAGCACATAGGGACTTTACTTTTTTAGTGTTTCGGGAAATGGTTAATTTCTCTAACACAATATATTTTAGGCAACACGAATGAATAACGAAACTTCTTTTTAACAACTCAACAAAGAAAGGTTTATTATAGTAGCAGGCGTAAAGGAGTGAGAGTGAGAAAGTGTCTCTTTGTGTCGCTGGTCTGTATGCTAGTCCTGGGTTTGTAGGAAGCGTGTGCGAAGCTAGCAGCGAGCGAAAGGTTCCAAGTGGAATCAGTGGCAGTCATGTGAGAGAGATGTGTTTCTGCTGCTGGCTCAAGGCTCTCTGATTTTGTCCGTTCTACCAAAAGGGACAAGAAAAATAGTTCCTGAGAGGGAGAAGGAATTAATGCGCTCTGCCAGTTGATTGGTCAGTGAGTGACCGACTCTCTTAGCAGGGGCATTGATTCGCGAAAGGAAATAGATCTGTGGCTGTTGCATCACATCCTGCTTAGGCGGAAAGCCGACAGAGAAAAAGATAGCAGCCGTAAAACAAAGAAGGGTACATTCTATATATAAACAGTTTTACAGAGCTTTTTGGGCTAATTTACTCGTCGACCACTACGTGTGGTGGTGACGTAATTGTCTTTTGGCATCATATTTTTTTCTACAGTGTAAGGGTATGTTCATGTGTGTAAGTAGGGGGAATATGTGGCTCTTGTGTGTTTGTGTTAAGAAAGGCTCTTTTCACCCTGTCAATAGATACAGTTTCTTTTTTGCCACTAATGTCAAGCGTGAAAAGTTTGTCAGTGCGTGAAAGCACGCGATAAGGGCCAGTGTAAGGTGGAGTGAGAGGGGCTTTGACAGCGTCCTTTCTTAGAAAAACGTGAGTCCATGAGGAAATATCTTTGGGGACTGATGGTTTGATGGTCTGTTCCCTAGGTTGCATTGGTGGGAGATTACCAAAATAACATTGCAGTCTGTTTATATACAAAGCTGGATCTGTTCCCGTTAAATCTATAGGGTTCAGCATCTGACCTGGTAATGATAGCGGTACTCCATAGACAAGTTCTGCTGGAGAGTACCCTAGGTCCTCTTTGATAGCGGCGCGACAGCCAAGAAGGACAACAGGTACATATTCGCTCCATCGCTGTTGGTCAGGATAGGCGCGCAATGCGGCCTTCAATTGGCGATGGAAGCGTTCTATCATCCCGTTAGAAGCAGGGTGATAGCTCGTAGTTCGTATTCGATTGATCCCTAAAATTCTGGAAAGTTCCTGGAATAGGTGGGATTCAAACTGTCTGTCGCGGTCAGTTGCAATTGTTGTTGGAACTCCGTAACGCGTTATCTAGCCTGATATAAGGGCTTGCGCTACGGATTCAGCTGAAACGTCCTTTAAGGGAATAGCTTCAGGCCACCGTGTAAAACGGTCTATACAGGTCAGGAGGTAAGTAAATCCCTGACTGACCGGCCATGATCCAACCAGATCAATATGGATATGGCTGAACCGTGCGTCTGGGGTGCTGAATGTTCCGAGGGATGCACGGATATGTTTGTGCACCTTTGATTTTTGGCAGGATACGCAAGGACGTGTTCAGGCAGTGATATCACGCCTCATATTTGGCCCAGAAAAATCTAGCTGAAATCAACCTCACTGTGGCTTTGGGTCCGGGGTGTGCCAATTGGTGTAGGGTGCCAAAAACAACCCTACGATGAGTCATCGGAACAAGAGGTCGAGGTGCGTCTATTGAGGTGTCACAGATAATCTGCGTGTCTGCAGTGGGCACTGGCAGGTATGCGAACTTGCAAGTTGCAAATTCAGGTGACGATAGATTCAAGGTGTCCAGACGTGGCTGGTCTAAGGCCATCTGCCGTAAGTCGATATCCGAAGGTGAGAAAAGAGAATTAATTGGAAGGCGAGACAAGGCGTCTGCAGCAGCATTCTGTTCACCAGAGATATGTCGGATATCGTTTGTAAACTGCGAGACAAAATCCAAGTGGCGAGTTTCGCGAGGAGAATACTTGTCCGGCTTAGAGCGCAGCGCGAAAGTAAGCGGACGGTGATCGGTGTAGATCACAAATTGCCGGCTCTCTAGTGAATGTTGAAAGTGTTTCACTGCGACGTGCATTGCCAGGAGTTCACGGCCAAACGTGCTGTAACGTTGTTCTGTCGGTTTCAGCTGTTTCGAAAAATAAGCTGTTAAGAGGTTGTAGCTGTTGTTGGTGTTGCTGTTGCAAAACTGCACCTACAGCTGTGCCCGATGCATCAACGACCAATGAAAACTGGGCGTCGGGTACAGGATGTGCAAGTAGCGATGTTGTCGCTAATTTCTGTTTCACTTCGTTAAAGGCTTTTAACTGTATGTCATTCAACGAAATCTGCTCATTTTTCTTTTTCCTGTTACGTAACAGGTTAGACAGAGGAGACAGGAGATCCGCACAGTGTGGGATGAAACGTCTGTAATAGTTAAGAAGACCGAGGAAGTGCCTTAGTTGGCGAAGTGAAGTGGGTGGTTGAAGGTCTTGTAGAGCCTTCACTTTTTCAGGTAAGGGAGAAATCCCTTCAGGGTTGATAATGTGTCCCAAGAAAGTTAGCGACCAAGCACCGAAAACACATTTACCAGGGTTAATCCTCACCTGGTACTTTTGAAACCGTTTGAACAGTAGGCGGAGGTGAGTAACATGTTCCTCAGGTGGGGCACTTGCTACGAGGATGTCGTCTATATAATTATAGACGAAGTCCAAATCATGCACTACTTCGTCCATGAAGCGTTGGAAGGTACTAACCGCGTTTCGCAAACCAAAAGGCATAGTTAAGAATTCAAACGCTCCAAATGGAGTTATTACAGCAGTTTTGGGTATGTCGGCTGGGTTCACTGGTATCTGATGGTCTAGTTTGGAGAAGGTCTTACAACCATACAGAGATGAAGCGAAGTCTTGTATATGTGGGATTGGGTAACGATCAGGTACCGTAATGGGATTTAGTCGTCGATAATCTCCAGTCGGACGCCAATCTCCAGAGCGCTTTGGAACCATATACAAAGGGGAAGCCCAAGGACTGGACGAGGGGCGTAGAATTCCCAGCTGCAGCATATGGTTAAATTCTGCCTTCGCCGCCTTTAGTTTATCAGCAAAGAGGCGACGACGGCATGAGAACACCGGAGCACCTGTGGTCTCAATGTGGTGTGTCGTTGAGTGAGTTGATTTGCTCTCAACAAAATTTAAGTTTGTTAACTCTGGGTAAGAACGTAATGATATTTGGTATGGGTCGTCGGTGACGGCAATGAAAAATACCGGGCTGATGGGTGAGGTATTTGCCTTACAACCTGTGACGGAAAGTTCCGTATTGCCGTCAATAAGTCGTCGTTTGCGCATGTCCACTAAGAGGTTGAAGTGGTGCAGAAAGTCCGAGCCTAGAATGGGGTATGGTAAATCCGCTACAGTAAAAATCCATGTAAAGTCTCTCCGTAATTCTAAGTCCAGAGAACGAGAAATTTGACCGTACGTGGGAATAGAAGAGTGATTTACCGCTTGCAGTGTGATGGGCGACACTGGCGGCTTCTCAGTGAGGAGTTTCAGTGGCCAGATACTGCAAGCTACCCCTGTGTCAACCAAACAACGTGCTTGGGACCTGGAGTCAGTGATAAAATAGGCACGGTTGTTACACAAATCTTGTGGAGAGTGTGACGTGCTCAGCTCTCCAGATTTAAGTTTCCCTGGTTTGAAAACGAGCAGGGCATTTTGCACCTCCGAGACTTAGCGCCAAAACGTCTGTGATAATAGCATAGTCCAGGCTTGCTTGAGAGGTGGCGGTGGCGAGGGGATGGCGAACGACTTTTGTATTGATGTCTAGGCGGTTGTGACTTGACTACAGCTAGTTTACCTACTTTATTGGTAAGCCGCACCAAAGCTTCGAGTATGGCCACTGTAGTGTCCATTTTCTTTTTAATTTATAGGGTGACAACAGACAAAAAAAATCAAAGAAAAACGTTTCAATGAGAAAGGAACGAAAGGGATAAAAAGCCACAAGAAAATAGTAATATTCGTGTTAAAAGAAAAAAAAATTGTTTTGTTTTAAAGAAGGTGCTGCTTTCCTTTGAAAGGAAAACAAAAGTTGAAATTCAAGATGGCGTCGCCCAATGACTATTTAGGCGGGAAAATGAAATGTTAAGTAGGAAGAAGGCGCTCTTTTAACTTTGACTTTCTAAAAAAAATGTAAAAATGTATTACTCAATTGTTTTTTTTTCTTCTTTTTTTTGTTATTGTAATAAAAAAATTTTTTGTACCACGTCGTCAGTTGAAAAGAGCAGAGTAGTAAGCTTCTTCTTCCTTTTTTTTCTGCCTAGCAGGCCGGTAAAAATTTTTTTTTTTTTTTAACTGTTTTGTATGAACAAAATGTAATGTTCGTTATGCTTGCTTGAGTTGGTGTTTTTCTTGTGAACGGGCTGAAAAGAAGATAATTCATCGTAGGAAAGTTTTAGGGGGGGGTTGTTGTTGTTGCTGTTGAGGCACGTGTTCAAAAAATGTTACTTGGGTAAAGGGAGAATCTTGTATCTTTCTATTTGACCACTTGCAAAGGGGCGTCAATATGTCTGGCGAAACGAAAGATGATATCTCTTTTTAGAAAGATTGTTTTACTTGCCACAAATTTTTTTCCTTCGTTTATGGCTTCGTAAACGAAGTATTTTAAAGTCTTTCTCCGGCACGAAAAAGGTTTTTTTTTTATGGATATTTTTCTGAAAGAAATATTTGCGCCAATGTCTTCTCAGCCGACGAATGCATTGAACGAACACGTGTGTCACAAAGAAAGAAAATTCTTGGGTGGTTGTATTCTTTCGGTTCATTGAGTCAGGAAACTTTTTCTCTCCCTTTTACTTTTCTTTTTGCTTGTTCTGCTGTCCGAAAATGGAGACCGTGTTTCGTGTTGTTATTTTTTTATTTGTTTCGCAATTCAGAAGGTGCCATGCGGGGTCACGAATTTTAGTGTTTCAGGAAATGGTTAATTTCTCTAATACTATATATTTTAGGCAACACAAATGAATAAGGAAACTTCTTTTTAACAACACAACAAAGAAAGGTTTATTATAGTAGCAGGCGTAAAGGAGTGAGAGTAAGAAAGTGTCTCTTTGTGTCGCTGGTCAGTATGCTGGTCCTGGGTTTGTAGTATAGGACTTTACACTCCTATAAATTATTTTGGGCGGTATGCCACTTGTTCCCACAAAGATGGCGGACGCTCACATATTCAGTCTCGGGAAACCATTGGCCAGGAGGACCACGTGACATGTTTAAAACTAGGTCCGCGCGTAAATTCAAGTCCTGCGTTTTTGAGCCACCTACAAGACGCGTATTTTCTATAAATACGTCGTCTTCAAACACCCTTGCTCTCTTTGACCAAATTTCTCCGCAGCAGCAACATACTCCCTTGAGCGTGAATCAACAGGAGAGAAAAGCAACACCATGAATGGGCCTCGCAGACATTCATATACAAGAACTACGAGACGCTTTCCCGTCTCTGAGAAACTGCCCGTTTCTAACCATAAAAAAAGGACATTGCAATTCTTTTTGTAGCTTAGTTGTGTCACTCACACACACACACGAGCTCACACATATACACACACTATTATTTTGTTAGTAGAGTTAGTAATCTCTTTTATTTATCAATGTAAATTTTATTATTTTAATATATAAATTTGTTTTTGTTCGTCGCCTTGTTTTAAATGTTCATTTTGTCCGCGCCGTTTTACAACCATTATTTGTTTCATATCTTTTACTCATATTTACACGCATATTCTTCACTCATTGGCTTCCTTCATTTACTACTTTATCCATGTGCCTATATATTATGCCTTATTCAACTTTTATTCTAAACAAAACACTCTATATCAAACTTCAACATAATCGTGTGGGAAAACATTAAACCTGTGGGGAAACTCTAAAAACTAAAACTTTAAACGTGTGGGGAACCTAAATACAAACACACCTACAGTAGGAAGCGTGTGCGAAGCTAGCAGCGAGCGAAAGGTTCCAAGTGGAATCAGTGGCAGTCATGTGAGAGAGATGTGTTTCTGCTGCTGGCTCAAGGCTCTCTGATTTTGTCCGTTCTACCAAAAGGGACTAGAAAAATAGTTCCTGAGAGGGAGAAGGAATTAATGCGCTCTGCCAGTTGATTGGTCAGTGAGTGACCGACTCTCTTAGCAGGGGCATTGATTCGCGAAAGGAAATAGACCTGTGGCTGCTACACTTTGATTACACTGAACTGTACTAGATTCATTCAGTAATGAACTCGCACACTATTACAAAGTATGGACTTTTACAGCATCACACATATACAATTAACATTACCTTGAACTCAGTATAAACATCACTTGATAAGAGGGATGTTATGATGTATATAGCCCCGTAAAACACAGATACGAAACGGTCCCATGAAAGTGAGGCAGGCTATGTAGGCTTACCTCCCTAATATGTAAAATAAAGAGACTCCTTTACTAGATAGCGAGTGTGTTCACGTGTTATTCATTATCGCTCGCCATCGGCACCAAAACACAAATAATGGTTGTAGTATAGAGTCACAACGAGGACTTGCCGCGACCTGCCGATAAACGTAAACAGATAGGATTACACGCTCGCCTTATGACAATTATATCCGAACGGCCGGAAATGACTAAGCCCTTTTTTTATGACCTCGACATCTCGTTACAGCTAAAAAAAGGGATAAATTAACAATATTTTCAAAACACTTCGGCCAAAAATAACTTGATAAAAATGGAATTAATAGTCGTCGCCAGCTTATAGCAGGTTAAAAAAAAGTACTTAATTGCTACACCCATTTTTTATAAAAGAATTTCCTATTTGCGCGGCTGGGGTTATGTGTCATAGCACCTTCTTAATATCAACAAGCCTTTTTCAACGCTCGTTAGCACGTCCTATGCGGAGCTCATACAAGGAAAAGAATCCTACATTATTCGTGGTTGCATTCGCCTCACCGCCACTTCTAGTGGTAGATTCAACACCCTTTTTCTACGGTCCTTTTTAAGGGCTATGAGAGGTCTCCTTCTGCGGGTCGGAGCATCTCTAACTGGTTATTAATGACCAGTTGAAATAGACGGCCAGGAGGCAAACACGAAGAGGACTCACTAAGACCAGCCGGTCATAACCATCGCTCAGTTCCACTCGTCCGTTCGGCTGCGCAGCGCTAAAGGCACGGGTTAGCATTTAGCTCCCACTTCGATACCTGCGCAGCACTAAGATAACGCCAATCTTAGCCACAACCCCCTGGCCTGCTTGCTCGATAGTGCAGAGCTTTGGCGCGAAAAGTCTTAGGTACCACCACAGCTTTGGCGCGAAAAGCCTTAGGTACCGAACAGCTTTGGCACGAAAAGCCTTAACTATAGTCTCGATCAGCCCTCACAACTTTGGCGCGAAAAGCCTTAGCAACCGCACAGCTTTGGCGCGAACAGCCATAGCTACCGTCAACGATACGCCTACACAGCTATTTGGCACGACAAAGCCATAGCTACCGTAAACGATACACCCGTACGGCTATATGGCACGACGAAGCCATAGCCACCGTAAACAATACGCTCGCACAGCAAGAGGCACGACAAAGCCCTAGCTTCATAGGTCCGCTCACTCGACTGCGTATATGCAAGCCTTAGCCACCATCTCGTATATGCAAGCCTTAGCCACCATCTCGTCGTTCATTCACTCGGTCCGCAGTACTAAGACGCGATTAAGTCTTACCAAACTACGCTCGCTCGATCCGTACGCTACCAAGCTGCCAGCACCGACTTCGACCACGACGCTGTTACAGACGCTCTTGCATTTTACGACTTGACTGATCTCAGCTTCCAGCAACGATCATCCAACCGCACCTATGACTCGAACATACCAGCTACCGACATCGCCCATCTAGCTGGAGACCGAACACTACGACCACGTCTGTAATTTCTGATAATAAATTGCCATCCTTGTAGTTTTGTTACCTTGCCTCTTTGTCCTCTTCATTGTCTTTAGTTGTCACTACTCGCATGCATTAAACAAAAATTCATTTGCGGGGTCGACTCGCTTATCCACAACAGACTAATTTGCCTTAAGTTTAGCTGATAGTGATTGTAGTTTAGAGTCACAACCAGGACTAATTTACCTTCAGTTTAGCTACGAGTTGTTGTACTTTAGAGTCACAACCGGGACTAATTTTCCTTAAGTTTGGCTAATAGTGATTGCTGTTTAGAGTCACATCAAGGACTAATTTGCCTTAAGTTTAGCTAATAGTAATTGTAGTTTAGAGTCACAACCAGGACTATTTCGCCTTAACTTTAGCTAATAATGGTTGTAGTTTAGTGTCACACCCAGGACTAATTTGCCTTAAGTTTGGCTAATAGTGATTGTAGTTTAGAGTCATAACTAGGACTAATTTGCCTTAAGTTTGGCTAATAGTAATTGTAGTTTAGGGTCACAACCAGGACTAATTTGCCTTATGTTTAGCTAATAGTGGTTGTAGTTTAGAGTCAAAACCAGGACTAATTTGCCTTAAGTTTAATAATGATTGTAGTTGACAGTCACAACCAGGACTGCCTTAAGTTTGCTTAATAGTTGTTGTAGTTTAGAGTCACAACCAGGACTAATTTGCCTTAAGTTTAGGTAATAATGGTTGTAGTTGAGAGTCACAACCAGGACTGTCTTAAGTTTAGCTAATAGTGATTGTAGTTTAGAGTCACAACCAGGACTAATTTGCCTTAACCTTGGCTAAGTGTGATTGTAGTTTAGAGTCACAACCAGGACTAATTTGCCTTAAGTTTGGCTAATAGTGATTGTAGTTTACAGTCACAACCAGAACTAATTTGCCTTAAGTTTAGCTAATAATGGTTGTAGTTTAGTGTCACAACCAGGACTAATTTGCCTTAAGTTTGGCTAATAGTGATTGTAGTTTACAGTCACAACCAGGACTAATTTTCCTTAAGTTTGGCTAATAGTGATTGTAGTTTAGAGTCATAACTAGGACTAATTTGCCTTAAGTTTGGCTAATAGTAATTGTAGTTTAGGGTCACAACCAGGACTAATTTGCCTTAAGTTTAGCTAATAG
Source organism: Sepioteuthis lessoniana (assembly GCA_963585895.1). Lineage (NCBI taxonomy): Eukaryota > Metazoa > Mollusca > Cephalopoda > Myopsida > Loliginidae > Sepioteuthis > Sepioteuthis lessoniana. Next base: position 55,500 of record CAUZXS010002865.1, on the reverse strand, counting down.
TTGTTGCACTTTAGAGTTACAACCAAGACTAATTTGCCTTCAGTTTAGCTAATAGTGTTAGTTTAGAGTCACAACCAGGACTAATTTGCCTTAAGTTTGGCTAATAGTGGTTGTAGTTTAGAGTCACAACCAGGACTAATTTGCCTTAAGTTTGGCTACATGTGATTGTAGTTTAGAGTCACACCCAGGACTAATTTGCCTTAAGTTTGGCTGATAGTGATTGTAGCTTAGAGTCACAACCAGGATTAATTTGCCTTAAGTTTAGCTAATAGGTGTTGCTCTTTAGAGTTACAACCAAGACTAATTTGCCTTAAGTTTAGCTAATAGTGTTAGTTTAGAGTCATAACCAGGACTAATTTGCCTTAAGTTTGGCTAATAATGGTTGTAGTTTAGAGTCATACTCCGGACTTGTCGACATCACAATATTTTGTAACCAAATAAAGTTGGGAAAATTCCAATAATTTGCAAACAGTCGGTTCTAGTGTTTTACGCTAACAAACCACGTGGAATAATTTAACATGAAATAGATTTGTATAAATAAATACCTAAACGTGATGTCGCTTGAGGAAAGAGTATACGCACCCATCCCATTTTGGAGTTTACTATTGGGATTATAGGGGTTAAGTTTCATCCATCCTTTTTATTTCCTTGTTCTTGATTTGTTCTGTAGAGAAGAGGAAAATTTCGTATTTTGGTTTGGCGCGCAATTTAATTCCGCACTTAATTTCACCCAATCAGGATGACTTATCCTATTCACCCCGGACCTTCATTTCCGGCCACCAAATCAGGTGAGCTGCCAAGCACATCCTCTTTGGCTGGAAAACGCCGACCAGTGCAGACGTCCCATTGGCCGTTCTTCAATAGCGATGCTTTGGCTGTACAACGCCACCCAGTGCAGACATCTCACTGCGGCTTTAAAATAGCAGCAGCAGCAGCAATATGGATACACGAGGGAAACCATCTAATTTATGGATTCCTTACGAGGAATCCCAGTTGAATATAAATTAGATGCATTCAACATGCCTCGCACAGGCACAACTTTATGTCACCCCAAATTTGGCTATGTCGATCTGGGCGTAATCCCGCTTTCGACACACTAGCTCCAAATTCACCTCTGGGCCACTTTAATGGAGACCAACGCACGCTTCTCCACCAGACGGACAAAAACCATAGTGACTCCAAAACACAATCCCTCACACGTCCAACGACACACGCTGCCTTCTCAACATCTCATAACGCCATTTCATCTCAATACTAACAAGTTTAAACTCCATGAGTCTTGCAGCACCAAAAGCAAACCCAATATTCCATGCTGCAAATAAAAACCTATTCACAAAAACACCTTTCGACTATCGCCATCTTACTTCTTCATCCTCCTCCTTATATTTCCTAACAACTATTAGCGAGGGACCTTACAAACTAAGCGAGGAAACAACTCAACGTAAACACACATACGTTACAACCATCTTCCTCGCTACTAACAAACCAACTTCTCCAGCTAAAATCATCCTACAAAAACTAAGGCTAAAGTTCATCTGAAAGAAGCGTCCTTTTAGCAGGTTTATATTTCCTGCTTCTTTTTGGCCGGGTTGAAGAAATAGAGCCTTGGTTTTTGTGCTGCAGTTACTGAATAAAATCCTTACACGTGTCTTGGTGTTTAGATGACTGAGAGAACAGGTGGGCACGTGTTGACTCTAAGGATTCACACAAGCAAAAGGGAAAGGGAGTTCGTAAAACCGCCCTCGTAGTGGTTTGGTGAAAATCTAAAAAGGTAGCCTGTGATTGGCTGTTTTCCATCCAATCACAGAGCACCCAGTTAGCGACTCCGTAAATAATTTCAATAGTTTGGTTAATAGTGATTGTAATTGAAGATCATTCCCAGGACTAATTTGCCTTAAGTTTGGCTAATAGCGGATGTAGTTTAAAGTCATACTCACAACTAAATTGCTTTAAGTTTGGCTAATAGTGATTGTAGTTTAAAGTTGTACCCCTTTCTTTAAAAGGAGAAGCTAAAATACAAGAATCTTTCAAAAATATGACATTAGTGAAATCTAGATGAAACTGAAAGTCACACAGACGAATAAAAATAGAATTTTTCAAACCCAAGTACAAGGAATAAAACTGGAAATTGCTAAACAAATGATTGTTACTGTAGGTGTCCTTACTTTTTTCATCTAACATTTTTTATATCTCGAAAAATGAATATATTTCCCCACCCTGCAAAAACAGTTCCCAGTTTCTTGCTGAGAAATTTATATTTTTCGATTTGTAAAAATATTTTTTTATTAAATAACATTGACTGAAGCAACGATTGAAAAAAAAAGTACGTAAAATCTAATGCAAATTTAAGAGCCCCTCAGCTTTTTAAGCAGAACAAATATTGATACAGAATTATTTCCCAAATAATATATATATATATATATAATGCCATGGAAGTGTGTCTGTAACCTTTGGTTCATGAAGTTTTACAAACAACAATCACCAGGCAAATCTGCCTGATGGTTGTTGTTCATAAAACTTTGAAACCAAAGGTCGCAGACAAACTTCCATGGCATCAAATATATAAATCTAATATACATTTATTTATTTATTTATTATTATTATTTTATAATTATGGGGATTTTTACAAGCCCTGAAAAGTCCAGTTTAATTCCTTTGTTTTGTAAAAGAATAAACCCTACTTCGACCACAGTTAGGAGATTGGTGGCAGCTTTTGAAGAAAGGAGACTGCCGCGACCTGCCGATAAACATATCAAGTTACACGCCCGCTTTAGGACAATTATATCCGAGTACGACCGGAACTGACTAAGCCCTTTTTCTTTCTAATGACCTTGACATCTCGTTATAGCCAAAAGAAAAGCACTTCGGCCAAAATTAACCTGATAAGACTGGAACTAATAGTCGTCGCCAGCCTATAGCAGGTTAGAAAAATACTTTACGGCTACACTCATTTTATATGGGGGAATTCCATATTCACGCGGCTGAGCTGTGTGTCACAGCACTTTCGTGATATCAACAGGCCCTTTTCAACGCTCGTTGCTGGCGAGCGCCCCGGGACCAGTTCTGGACTTCGGTCCGGAGCGTGGCCCTGGAAAAGGAACAATGGCAGACTTGGGGCCTTTAATTAGGCACCTAGTTTCGACTAGGCTACCTTCGGGTGGGCGAGCTGCATTTGTCGTTGGGTACAGCTGGACAGTCGTCGCGGGCAGCTGAGGTCGGTCGAGGTTGTTAGATCGATATCCCTGGTTGTGACGGTATGTTGTGGTTAACCAAGGGTGTGTCGATCGGGTTGCTGACTCGTACGGCGGGTCGTACGTGAGTCAGGTGTTTGCAGTGGTAGGACAGTCCGTAACAGCGAGTCGTTACGTGGACTGCGTGATACCTTGCAAGAGCGTGGAGGTCGAGGAAAGGCTAGGGCCTTGCTGGTCCCCCTAGCCGTGCGGACGTATCGGACGGGAACGAAAGCTTTGCCGTGTCAAAGCCGTGCGAACGAGCGGACGAGAGCGAAGGCTTTGTCGTGTCAAAGCCGTGCGGACGAGCGGACAGGAGCGAAGGCTTTGTCGGGTAAAAGCCGCGCGGACGAGCGGACAAGAGCGAAGGCTTTGTCGTGTCAAAGCCGTGCGGACGAGCGGACAGGAGCGAAGGCTTTGTCGGGTAAAAGCCGCGCGGACGAGCGGACAAGAGCGAAGGCTTTGTCGTGTCAAAGCCGTGCGGACGAGCGGACAAGAGCGAAGGCTTTGTTGGGTAAAAGCCGTGCGGACGAGCGCTTTGTCGGGTCAAAGCCGTGCGGTCGAGCGGACAAGAGCGAAGGCTTTGTCGGGTAAAAGCCGTGCGGACGAGCGGACAAGAGCGAAGGCTTTGACGAGTCAAAGCCGTGCGGACAGGCCATGAGGCCGAGGCTAAGATGGGCGTTATCTTAGCGCTGCGCAGATAGCGAAGAAGTAGCTAAAGGCTGGACCGTGCCATTAGCGCTGCGCAGCTTATCGGACAATCGGAACCGAGGTTAAGACCGGTTGGTCTTAGAATCCGTCTTCGTGTTTGCCGCCTGGCCGTCTATTTCGACTGGTCATTACTGACCAGTCAGAGATGCTCTGACCCGCAGACAGAGACCTCTTATGGTCCTAAAAAGGACCTTTGTGCATACCTATATAGGTGGAAGAAAGGCAGGTCTCCCACGAGAAGTGGGACCAACGCCGGAAGTTAAGGTGAATGCAACCGCACAGAATGCAGGATTCCTCCTTAATGAACTTCGCCAGGAGCGCGCCGAGTATTTGTCGCTGCCTCCCACCAGACACGACTTGACACAAGGTCAAAAGCCCAAAGGCCGATTAAAGTGGGGATAAAGGGGAGGGGAAAGTCGGGAACGAGCCGAGACTCGAACCCTGCTTGTCTGTGCTGCTCATCGGCTCACTTAGTGTAATGTGAGCCTGATGAGGCAAGCAGTTTCACGAACCCAAATGTGGGTCCGGGCACGTATGCCAGTTTACGGCTTAAACTAGACGTTTGATCTAGTGCCGTACAAAGGGGACAAAAGTGCAGCTCGCCCACCCGAAGGTTGCCCAGCCGAAGTGGGGGCCTATTCGGCCCCGAGTCTGCTCTTGGTTTCGAGCACCCATCCGGCACGAATGCCAGACGGCCCAGCCAAAAGGCCGGGAGCGCTGTATTTATCCTACGTCCCACCAACGTACGAATATGGCACAAGGCCGTGTTTAAGGTGGGTCCTGTCGCAGGGCCGTAGCCCAACGCGATAGGCAGTTCCAAAAATGCCTCGGACCCCGTCGGCATTCCCCTTTTCGGGGCGCCTCAGGCGCCGGGCGATAAACCCAACCCCTCCGAAGAGGGTTAAAGCCTGGGGGGATGGCCCCCTGAGGCCAGAGGTGATGTATCCAGTGGTGGAACACACCCGACCGAACCGTGCAGCACTCAACCACAGCCGGTCGAGAGCGCCCCACCACAGGACACAAAAGAGCTTCGCAAAAGGAGCGCTGTATTTATCCTACGTCCCACCAACGTACGAATATGGCACAAGGCCGTGTTTAAGGTGGGTCCTGTCGCAGGGCCGTAGCCCAACGCGATAGGCAGTTCCAAAAATGCCTCGGACCCCGTCGGCATTCCCCTTTTCGGGGCGCCTCAGGCGCCGGGCGATAAACCCAACCCCTCCGAAGAGGGTTAAAGCCTGGGGGGATGGCCCCCTGAGGCCAGAGGTGATGTATCCCGTGGTGGAACACACCCGACCGAACCGTGCAGCACTCAACCACAGCCGGTCGAGAGCGCCCCACCACAGGACACAAAAGAGCTTCGCAAAAGGAGCGCGCCGACGAGCGTTGAAAAGGGCCTGTTGATATCACGAAAGTGCTGTGACACACAGCTCAGCCGCGTGAATAAGGAATTCCCCATAAAAAATGACTGTAGCCATAAAGTGTTTTTCTAACCTGCTATAGGCTGGCGACGACTATTAGTTCCAGGCTTATCTAGTTATTTTTGGCCGAGGTGCTTTGTAAATGTTATTAATTTTAATTCATCCTTTTCTTTAGCTATAACGAGGTGTCAAGGTCGTTAGAAAGAAAAAGGGCTTAGTCAGTTCCGGTCGTACCCGGATATACAGCGGGCGTGTAACTTGATATGTTTATGTTTATCGGCCGGTCGCGGCAAAGGTACCAAATACGTTTGCCGTCGAGGGCTGCTACGATATGGACCTGTTGCTAAAAGTGGTGGGAGTGGGAACAAAAAGAGGAAGAATCTTTAGATGGAGCTCTTTTTATAGTGGACACCACGTGACCCCGAGGGGCTGCTGATATTCGGTGAAACAGGATCACCAGTTCCTTAACAAATTTCCACATAGTAGCTGTATCTCAGATATTGAGCACTCTCCAAATTATATCGCACTTGGTTCGCCACAAACCCACAAAGTGAATTAGTGACAACCAACACTGTTACAAATATATATATATATATATATATATATATATATTGTCATCCACAGACAGACTGTTTCGTTCTATCAGAACTCTTCAGTGTGGCTAGACCCGCAGGGCGTTCGAAGCCGGGATCGAAACCCGTCCAACTTTACGATAGACTAAGGTTTCAGACCACACGGCTACAAGCGAACTACATTGGCTAAGGGAATTTTAAGGTATTTTATTTTTAGCAACAGCAGCAGCAGCCTTTGTTAACATTTTTTAATACCCTATCGGCTACCAGAGTGCTCAATTCTTACGAAGAGCTTTGCATTACGCTAGGGGCGGCCGACAATTCCTTCGCCAGAGTGCTCGAAAAATTGATAACAAGGTAATCTAAGTAGAAGGAGAGATTTATTGAGAAGCAAAGTCGACACGATAGCGTTTCGGTTCCAATGAACCATCATCAGGACTATGAGGGATGATATTAGTGATATTAAATCAACGATAGATGTGTAAAAACAACGGGGGTGTCCTAGTGGTGTAATGGTTAAAGCAATGGACTGTGGAATCGTAATAAGCGAGTTTGTACTCCAGTCGCGCTATTACGTTCATTTTCCGGCAAATACCCTTGGAAAAGGTATGAACCCCCTTATCTTCCCATCTATGGGTTAAATAGTACCACTACTGTTCTTCTAGAAGAATAGCTTTGGCATTAAATAACATACAAAGGTTGATATGCCATTAAAAAACAAAGAAACCATGTAAAAACTAATGATTAATGAATCAGCGTTTTGTTGTTTTAAACAACGTCATTAGACTTATTAGAAATATTGTTTAGAATTTATGTTCCGTTTTGTTTATCGAGAAAGATTTCGAATCATTCCTTGTTTTCGACGAAGTTCTAATCCTATAAGTCTGGCTTTTTCAAATGTATGTGCATCGGAAAATTTTATATCACGAATAGAAGTTTCAAAGTACAGACGTATATGTTGGGGAAATATGTTGGGATGGACGATGATTTTTTTCTTGTATATAGTTGTATAAATTTTCCCTAGGTTTTTATATTTTGCACTTTTTACACATCCATCGTTGATTTAACATCACTAATATCATCCCTCATAGTCTTGATGATGGTTCATTAGAACCGAAACACTATAGTGTCGACTTTGCTTCTCAATAAATATCTCCTTCTACTTGGATTACCTTGTTATCAATTTTTCTTTATATATTTTCGGATTACAATCCATTATTTACTTCCATATATATATGTATATATATATATATATATATATATATATATATATATATATATATAATTAAATATTAAAAGCTGTAAAAAAAATTTATTTAATTTTCACATTAGGGGTACTATTTTTTCCAACAGATCCCAATTTATTTATTTTTCTTTATTTCATGGACATCTTCAGACTTGTCTTATTATGATATACAGAAAGTATATGCCATATCCCTACCGACTTAATAGTGCCACACACATGGGAGAGAGTAAAATTAGGTAATCTGGAAAAAAAATGAAATTTTTTGATCAAATAACTGATGTAATTTAAAATTCATTCATTAATGAATGAACACTGAAAATTTCCTGATTTTGAGTGTTCTTTTGTTTAATTTTTCTAAATCGGACGTACATGTAGTTAACACATGTAATTCCATAAACACTTAGTTTGAATTTCACCAATTCTCTGAGTTCTTTTTTAAAGCAACCAAAATTATATGCTAAATCATCTTCTTTTTAAATTTTCATGACTAGAAATGCTCTTATTTTGATAATTCTTTAACCTAGCGTCGAGTGATAAAACGATTCCTTGCAATGACATCGAGATAATGATGATATTGACGTATGATTAAGGGCGAGTCATATTTCTAATGCGGAGTCAACATATCTTTTTTTAAATTATTAATCAACAATTAAGCGATAAGTATGATGCAAATTAATAAATTTCCATTATAATATTTAACAAATTAAATAAGAATTATTTTCATTCAACATTCACTATTTCATTATTCATTCGAGCACCTCTTTATACGTAACTAAACTGACAAAAAAGCTTGGTTATATTTCCATTTAAAAACCACTAACTTTTTACGATTATAAATTCATGGAAAAACATATCAAACGGGAATAAAGCTTTTTTGTAAAGAAATCTATCCTCTTTGTAAATGAGCCATAAAAGTACGAAATTATGTGAGTCTACATTTTCCATTTTGATAATCAAACTTCCGTTCCCAAGGTCAAAAGTGAACAGGTTTCGATGTGCTTTTAAAAATGGGTGGTCAAAAATTTGAAGTTCCCGATTGGAGACAATATAAAGTGGAGGGAGTCCCTGAGTTGGAAAGATTACAACGTTTACTTGCCAATCATAATCTGAAAGATCCATGGATTCGGTAAGTTTTTATTTTCATTAATATTTCAATGAGCAGTCAAAAAGTTAAGTTTTCTACTTTTACTTCCAACAAAGTCACATTGGCACCTGAAAGAACATTTACTTTTATTTTCATTTAAATAACAGACTTGCTGATAATGATAATTTTGCCACTTTCTTTGATCGCTCTCTTCGACTTAAGCACCAAAAAGAGATTCTTGTTCAGAATAGATCCATAAAAATTTACATTAATTTTTTAATGCAAAAATTATATAAAAACGTATCGTTTGCTTCGCTTTTTTTCTTTTTTAGTAAAAAGTTAAGTTCCTAAATTACATCAACTAGCTACAATTCACCCATCGTTTATATTTGCTCGTGACGAAAACCTGATTCTTTCAATAATCGCTATTAACAAAAAAACTTTACAAAACATTAATAGTTTAACTTAATAAGATAACTAAAAAGGCTCAATTTTATCCAAGCCGAAAATTAGAAATGCGTCATTTTTTTTTAACGTCTGAAAACTATTCTAGCAAAGCATTTTATTTTGGTACTTATGCATCTATGTTACCACTAAAAAGCCTAACTTTCCCCAGCGTTTCCCTAAAGAATCACAATATGCCGAAACGCCTAGCTAATCAAATTTAAGATGAAATAATTCAATCAATTTGTTTACTAAGTTACAAACAAGTGTAAACATGAATTTATCGCAGCTAAGCGAAAATCTACAATGTGCTGAAATGGTGATCTAATTCTGCCAAGAAAAAAACCTTATTGGCAAAATTAAAAGTTGCCGGGCATGTGAGCATCCTTGCCACCTAAAAAAGAAAATGAAGAAAAGTTATGCCTGGAGATGCCGTAACACCAAATGCAGGACCTGGATTATTATTAGATTGTTCGGTGAAAGTACAGAATAGTTACAAAACACCCCCTCCCCATGGTAAGAATGGATTTCTAAATTAACACGTTATTACTTCTGCACGGTACAATAAGTGCATATATACGAAAAAAAATTATTTAAAAAGACAAAAAAATGATACCACCCCCCAATAGATAAAATAAAAATTCAAACTATTTTTTCATATTGAAAATTACCATACATAGACTGTTGATTTATTCTTTTTCTCCTGAAAAGGTTGGTAACATTATCCATTAAAAATTGTCTTTTTCTCTCTTATCTTTTGTTTTGTCTTCATGCGTTTTGTCAAATTGGTTGACTTATTTTATCGTCTGCTTGCTTAAATTTCGTTCCGGAATATTCCGATTCGTTCCGTTATCGGCCCGGAAACGCTCGGGAAAGTTCGCCTTTTTTGCGGTAGCATAGATGCATAAATACCTTTTATTTTGAGTTATTCATTTCATTATTCTCGACAATTCTATATTTACATAGGATTAAGAAAAATGATTCCATGCGCTAGATGAATAAAAAAGTTGATGACTTTTTTTTTTATTGGAGATATAGTACGCTATAGTTTTAGCAAATTTTATTGTGGAGCTTTATGTACTCTGCAAGAAAATATACTCAAACCCATTATAAAACGAACAATTTTCTGTCATCAATGAAATGATTTGTGATTAAATGAAATATATTGACGAAGATATTGATAGTCTTCAATTTGGAAGTTTTATTAACAGCTTGAGACAAAAGGAACCCTTGTGCTGTAAGTCGCTGGAAGAAGAAAACGTTTGTAAAAAGCTGAGCCGGTATTAAGACGCTGAATTCAAAGCAGGAGTTGAGATGTTGTCATCAAGACCAAAGTGTAGTTGCTGAAAGCAGAGCAGGAGTTAAAATCCTATCGTCAGGACAGGAATTAAAATGCTGAAGTTAAAACAGGAGTTGTTTCTCCGAGGATTAGAAGGAAAGATGAATGATAAAAGAATGATTTCCCAGACACCAACGGTCCATAAATTGGATAAGGTCTTCTCATGATTCTTAGCAGACTGCTCGAAATATGTGAGAGAGAGTCGGGGAAGAAGAGTGAATGTGGTCTCTCATGTTGGCTGGTCCTTCCTGCTGCTAGGAAGTGAAAAGAGAGAAAAACAGGGCAGGTCTGTCCTGCTCGAAAGGCCTGCGTGGAAAAAGGGTGAAGGAATGTTACCTCGTCGTTTTATAGTTGCACGGGGAAGTGACCCAGAAATATTCTCATTAGTTGAAAATATGAGTTCGGGACCAAAACAGCCGAAATATTCCAGCGCCAGACGATAATTTGAAATTCTTTCTGCTATGCGTATGCTAGTTCACGTTCACCGGGGGGAAACCTGTAAATTTTTGATTTTCAAAAAAAAAATTTACCAAAAATTTATTTCACATTTTTATGAAGGAGTGGCTTTCACATTTTGAATCAATGTAGAATGATCACTCTCTCTGAGAACTGTTAATGTTAGAAGAGACAAGTATCCAGACTGATCAAATTGTGAAATTTTTAATACTTGTCCTCGTTGAAGGGAAAATTTCATGTTTTTTTTCCTCGGGTGGGGTGAGGGGCTTCTTTGAAAAGAAAAATGCTTTTTTTGAGAAGTGAAATTTTTTACTCTATTACACAAATCATTGAAAAAATGCTGTTGATCCAATAACTAACATGAAAATAAAAATTGAATTACTTCACATTCAGGAATCATATGCTTGGCTTTATGCATGTAACCTGATAAATGGAATTGTGATTTTTTACTTGGTGGGAATCCTTTTTTAAATTTTGACATGTGTTTGTTGGAGGGTTATTGTTTTAATACTGAATTTTTCTATGTAGTGAGCCAATCTGACATTAGCAGTCTGACCAAGACCACCGAAGTAGAAGGCCTACTTGATTGTGACATGATGTCACAAAAGTAGTCAATGATTTTATTGAAACGGGCAGTTATAATGTAATGAACAATTGTAAAAAAAAAAAAAAAAGAAGGTTTTAGAAGACTTTTTTAAAAAAAGAAACAAGGTTGGATTTTATACAGAACTTTATTTCATATTAGTTAAAAAAATGATTGATAAAAAAAATGTTGTTGCTGAATGCTACGTTAAAATAAAGTAAAAAGTAAAGTTGGCGACCGGAGTCAAGGGCGACCCGAAGGATCCCTTTTCAGTTGCTACTACACTGAGGTGTAGGGGAGGGTGTTACGACTGTTCCTGGATTGCTCCACTTTACCCTTGATACATACCTTATAATGCTGAATTTTAAGCAAGGAGGTATCAAGGTATTTTTTTTTTTTTTTAGTTTTTGGTATGATTCGACCTGAGATTGAACCCCAGTCTCCCAGACCATTGGTGAACACTCTACTCACTAAACTAAACATCACATCACAAAAAACTGAAATTTGTTCATTATTTTATTTGTTTCACATTTAAAAACATTTTTTTTAATCATAATCAGCATTGTTTTAATTTGCATGTTTTTATTTTAATTTCAATAATTATTCTGTAAAGTTACACCATTGTAATTATTAAGTGATTATTATTCTTATACACTATTCAGCAACAACTGAAATATGGATTAAGGAACAAACAATAATGAAATAAACAAACAGACCAACAAATTACAATTTAATGATAAATAAATGAATAAAATATAAATAAGAAACAAATAAATTAAGTACAAACAGTGAAGATATTTAAAATTCAAATAATACTTATAAAAAATAGGTTACTGATAGAAAATTTTAAGATTAAAATTCTTTCATAATTCTAATTGTTTCAAATTTGAAAACAATTTTTTATAAATCAGTCAGCATTGTTTTAATTTGCATGTTTTTATTTCAATTTTAATAATTATTCTGTAAAGTTACAATTTTGTAATCGTTAAGAGATTATTACCCAAATACAGCAACAAGTGAATTCTGATTTAGGGAATAAATAATAATTTAATAAACAAACAAATTACAAGTAAATGATAAATAAATAAAACAATTAAATATAGATAAGAAACAAATTAAATACAAACAATAGATTTAAAAATCAAATAATACTTATAGAAAAATAGGTTTCAGATACAAAATTTACCTGAACGTTTGAAGTTTTCTTTTTTTACTTGTTACTTGTAATATTATTTTTTCCCCAAGATCAAAAATTTAAATAGCATTTGTAGAGCTCCAGACAAACGTTCTTCATATTTTTTCTATATTGTAACCCTCATCACAAGTGTCAACATTAAAAAGAAGCTCATAATCTGCCAAAACATTCACTGTCTAATTTCCTTTGATTTACTAAATAATTTTTTATCAGTTCATCAATGACTACATAAGTATATATAACAAAATTTGTAGTATCATTAGGATATAAGAGAGAACCTCTATTAATCCCCGGAAAATAGCTGTTTATTTCAGGTGTCTCTTCCAGATATTAATTCTTTACAACTATTGTATTTAATTTTCTTAAAAACTGCATAACAGCAATAACCTGCTAAATATAGTATTATAGGAAGAACTCTACATTTATTAACATTATCCTCTTTAATATCCATTCTAAATTTATACACATCTAACTTTTGCTCCTCTGTCACTTCATCCCAGTTTGGTTCTTGTAAATTCATTAAATCAATTTTAATGCATTGCTTTTTAAAGGGTAAGTTCAATTTTTAAACTGATAGCATTCTATTTTTTTTTCACACTCAAACACTTGCTGTATGGAGATATTATATTGATCCCCACTAAGTTGCCGGTATTGACCAAACCTTGCTTCAAGGTGAGCAGTTTGAAATATGCCAGTTAATATGTATAGGATTTTCAATTCTTCTATGCAATACTTGGTCAGTTTTAGAAATGTATAGATTGTATCATGCAAAGCAGTGACAGTTTCCTTTGTTAATTTGCCATTTCTTTCAGAAATGTTATTCCAAGATTCTAACCAGTCACAGAATACAGAGAAATCTAAAATTTTCTTTATTCACTCTAATTGGATTACAGTATTTATTTCTAAGCCAACAACCTTTATATGGTGTTTTTACATTCATTATTGTCCACCAAATATAAAATATGTTTATATATTTTGCAACTTCTGTAAAATTTGGCAAACACTTCTGTTTTCCTAAGGTCAATAATCCCTGAATAGTGTATTCATTAAAAATTTACAGAACTAAATTCTCTTTCAAGATTAGTAGGGGAAAATGTCTTAGAGGTCAATTTATAACAATATTTCAAAATTGACTGAGATTTCAGGGCATGAAGTTTCTGTAAGGTACAAAATAGGCACTTTGAATACTATCTAAGTCATGATTTCCATTATGACAATTTTGGGAACATCATGCATTTATTTGTATCTTTTTGATCAATTGTTTCTAATGCATTTTAATATATGGACTGAGTCAAATTGGAAAAAAGAGGTTGAGACTTTATGACTGGGTGTGGATATACAATGGAAAGCTTTGGGTGACTGCAAAAGAAAGATATAGCTTTTTTATTTATAGCATTATTATTTGTTATAATTGATAATACTTAAAAGCTTATCTCTTCTAACCCAATTATTATACATTTGTCAAATAAATTCTCAGCTTTAAGACATTTAGTTGGTATAACATGCTCAACATCCTTATATTGTGGGAATACACTGCTAAGCATTAGAGCAAAAGCACTTGTTGCAGCTTCATTGCTGTTATCAGATAAGTCAACAATATTACCACACTACAATCAAAATAAGGTTTTAGGTGAATTTCATCAACAAGTAAAGATACTATGGTGTCTTTCTCCATTGAATTTATTTTTAATATACATAAGATAATTGTTATGTTGCTCAATCAAAGGATTCACATATGTTGATAAGGTTAGTCTTTTAATGGTTGAATAGCTAGGTAAAATTATATTTTTGCTGTCTCTTAACAATCTGTACCTTTTAAGGGAGCAAATATATAACAATGAAGAAAATGCCATTTGTTGAATAATCAAGCTTATTCTGTGTCATTAAGTTTAGCTACTCATGAATAAATTTGATTGAATTAAAATGTTTGTTTGATTCTTCTTGCACCAATAGTAGAAATGACATTACCAATTTTAGTATAAAAATCATATTTTGAACTTTGGATTGCTTTTGTTCTATGTTCATGTTCATTTTCTGTCAGAATTTCAAGAGTATTTCTATAAGTTACATGTTTAAGAATCTTATAGTCCCCTATTGTATTCATTTCCACATTTTTACAAAACACATGTACTATAAAATCAGATTCAATTACAAGAGACATTGATTTTTGGATATGGGGATTTGATGATGATGCATATAATAAGAGTCTCTTGCTGCCTAACAACAAACCAGTTAATTCTATCAAGAAAATTTAACTTCATTTCCAGATCTTTAATATTATGAAATTTCTTCTGCTTTTTATATGCTAAGTCATCAGTAATACTTTGATTTAGAGCACTTTTAAAAGCAGAATTCTCTAGTTGGAATCTCCTAGAATCTGGTGACTCTCTAGAGGTGTTCAAGAAGATAAATATGATGGACAGTTAGGGAGAATTCTAGGGATAGCCCCATCACAAAGATATGTTTTTTGAAGTTTAACTGCAATTGTGACACTTTCTCCTTTTTCTTTTTTTTTTGTCAAAGACTGACTATTCTCTCATTATGTCCTCCAGTTAAAAATGTAGTTCACATACCTAAAAAGATTTTTAAATTCTTGTGAAAATCAAAGAAAATTGGTCAGCAAAAATCTACAATATGAAGTATTTTTCTTTCAATTCTAGGAAAAGTGAAGAGAGCATTCTAATATTTTTAAGGGACATAATTTAATTTATTAATTCAACAAAAGATTATTTATGATGAAGCTATGTACCAATAAAGAGAGAATTTTAAACACTTAATTATTTTTCAAAATTAATATGATGAATAAAAAAGCATTTTTTATGAATAAAATAATTCTAAAAAATTGTTAGATTATTAAGATTATTTTTTATGCCAGTAGAAATATTCTTTAATGAATTTATATTGAAAATTTCTTTAAAATTTATTTTTAAAAAATAAGGTTTTCAGCTTTTAAAAACTTTCACAACTTTCTTTGTGTTATGAATTACAAAGACATGAAATTAACTTAATCCTTAAAGTTTCAATTAAGTTTAATAGCTTTTTAAAACAAAACTATGTTTTAATGTGTTGTGAATTACAAAGACATGAAATTAATTAAAGTTTCATTTAATCATGAATTAAACAAAAAAAAATTGTTAGAATTATTAGAATTATTTTTTATGCCTATAAAAATATTCCTTTAGGAATTCATGAATGAATTTCTATCAAAAATTTCTTAAAAGTTTATTTTCTAAAAATGAGGTTTTGTGCGATGAATGTCTTAACTTTCCCATTTGATTCGTCTTAATTTTGTGTTGTGAATTATGAAGACATGAAATTAATTTATCATTAAAGTTTCAATTAAATTTACTTTTTTTGAGAGTTTACTCAGAAACTCTTTGAAAGTTACACATGAACCGGTCACGAGAATTATAAGTAAGCAATTAGATATCAAACTTGGACCGTTTACACTAGAAGAACTCAACTTGATACTTAAAAAAAATTAAAAATAGAAAAACAGCAGGGTTTGATGAAATACCCCCAGAAGTATTGAAGACCAGACAATTCGACAACATACTGCTCCAACACAGTAATGCTGTGTATAATCAAAACCCCATAGATAGATGGATGAAGGGATTCATCCTCTCCTTCTCTAAAAAGGGCGACCTCGGATTAGCCAAGAACTACTGAGGTATAACCCTTACATCTGTAGCGACCAAGATATACAATGCTCTACTATGCAACTGCATAGAACCCAAAATTGAGAACATACTTAGGAAGAACCAAAATGGCTTCCAGAGGAATAAAGCCACGATGTCACAAATTTTGACTATACCTTGAATTATTGAAGGTGTACGTGCAAAAAACCTACAGGCAACAATATTATTTGTTGACTTTACCAAGGCCTTTGACTCCATTCACAGAGGAAAGATGGAGCAAATTCTACTCGCCTACGGCCTACCAAAAGAAATTGTCGCAGCCATAATGGTACTGTATAGAAACACAAAAGTAAAAGTCTGTTTCCCTGTTGGAGACACAGACTACTTCGTCATTGTAGCAGGTGTACTGCAAGGAGACACATTAGCCCCATACCTCTTTATCATCTGTCTAGGCTACATGCTTAGAACATCTATTGATAAAATGAAAGAAAACGGTTTCAAGCTAACAAAGGAAAGAAGCAGAAGGTACCCCACAAAATCAATTACTGATGTGGACTACGCTGATGATATAACACTTCTGGCAAATGCACCTGCCTAAGCTGAAACCCTGCTACATAGTCTGGCATAGGCCTCCATGTCAATGCATACAAGACAATATATGTGCTTTAATCAAACAGGTGACATTTCCTCACTAAACAGTAGCTCTCTGAAACTAGTAGACAAATTCACCTACTGAGGAAGTAGTGTCTCATCAACCGAGACAGACATCAACACACAACTAGCAAACGCATGGATAGCTATTGATAGGCTATCGGTCATATGGAAGTCAGACCTGACCGATAAAATAAAACGCAGTTTCTTCCAAGCAGCAGTCGTGTCGATACTACTCTATGGATGCACTACATGGACACTAAGTAAACGTATGGAGAAAAAGCTTGATGGCAACTACACAAGAATGCTGCGAGCAATATTGGAAAAGTCCTGGAGGCATCACTCCACAAAGCAGTAGCTGTACGGCCACCTACCACCCATCACAAAAACTATAAAAATTAAACGAACCAGACATGCAGGGCACTGCTGGAGAAGTAGGGACAAGCTCATAAGTGACATACTCCTGTGGACCCCTTCACATGGATGAACAAAGGCAGGATGACCAGCTGGAACCTATTTACAGCAACTATGTGCCGATACGGGATGTAGCCCTGAAGACCTGCTGGAAGCAATGGACGATAGAGAGGGGTAGTGAGAGAGGGGCAGAGATATTCATGCTGATGGCGCAACATGATGATGATGATATTTTATACAAAAAAATACTCTGCTGAATTTAGTAGGTGAAAAATTCTCTTTTAATTGTATGAATCCAGACATCAGATTATTCTTTATTTTTAGGAAAAGAAAATACATGAAGTTTAGGGCTGTTTTTATAATTCCCTTTGCAATTTGGTACAATGCATCTATAAGGCATTGTTTTTGTTTATAAATTAATTCAATATTTAAAAGAAAATATTGATGAATAATTAAAAAATACAGTCGTAAAGAATCTAATACACAAATGACACCCTTCTTGAAAATTGAACTCCAGATGATATCACATTTTTTCATCCTACCACCGGTTCAGCTTTCTCTTTTGGTGGTCTTAGTGTAACATGCACACACACACACACACAAAATGACTTAACATTGTGAAATGGAGGGGCAGGCTGAGGCTCCTTCATATCATCTACAGAATTAGACCCTGAATCTGATTCTTTTTCATAGTAAACCTGACGCTATCGGTCTGACAGAAGGTGAATACAAATTGCCCACCTCAATGAAGAATTGGTTCAGTAATTGTTTATTTCCTATTTGATGAGATAAAAAAATATCTCACCAGGTATTGTGACATATATTTTGACCTAATATCTGGTTGCTTAACCCATTCTTTTAGGTCACACCAAAGTTGTTGTTTTGTGTGTTCACTAACAAATTCATTCAAGTGATTAATCACAAAGTGTTTATAGCCTAACTCACTCATACCTTTGTAAACTAGTCAAGCTTCAGTATAGAAGACTGAACCAGGTTTCATGTATTTTGTTATTCCTAGGAAGAAGTGTGGCTTTTTTCTCCATTTGAATTTAAAGGAATCACCAACCTACATTTGGCTAATCTTTCAATTCTACCAAACAGCCATAATTGTTTCCAAAGATGACCTTTGGTGTATTTACAACAAACAAATGAGTGTGTTTATTTCCACTTTAACCCCTTCACCACCAATAGGATCCTGGTTATGAAACCATGCGTTGGTAACCTCATAATAAAACGAAATGCTCATCTACTTTCAAGAAAGTTCTATACAGTCTTATAATCATAGAGATGCCTAAGGAAATAGTTTACAAATACAACTATCTTCCAAGGAGAGATGCATGTACTTTTAGTGATTTGTTTAATAGATCATAAAACAAATTCACTTCTACAAAAAATGCATTTTCCTCCTCAAAGAAGTTCCACCACCACGAAAGCAAAAACACATTACAAAATTTCCCCTTCAACACTTGACAAGTATTAAAAAAAGGATTCCTCTTTCCTTACCCAAAAGTTTTAAAAAATTATGACTTGTCTGGTTACTTGATTTTTCTAATGCTACCTGTTCCCGAAATGGATGATCATTCTTCATTAAATTAGAATGGGAAAGTGAACTCTTCTATTATAATGTAAAAAATAAAATTGCTGTGTGTGTTTGATGTTGGAATTTTAAAAATTACCATTTTTTCCCTCCGTAGGTGTATGTATGAATAATACCATAAATTTAGTAATGTATTAAAAATATTTTTGGGCAGTTTTTAAAGAAAGTTTTTACAATTAACATGACATGTCACACAATGAGGAAAATTAAACAGAAAAAAATAATCTTTCAAACTTTAAACTTATCTTTGGAATTTAAAAAAGGAAATTATTCTTTGCCTAAGAAAGAAATAAGTTTAACAGTACACAACACAAGACTGACAGCTGATGAAGGAGTTATTTATCTTTTAAGACATTTACAAAATAATTCACAATAATTCAAAATAATTTAATAAGTGTGTTAAATTAACAATATGATTGGAGGTGGCACTTGACAAATAAAATTTTAAAAAGATTAAAATTAAATTAAGTCATCAGAGTTTTGAGGGAATGTGTCTTGTAAAAGAAACCTTATCTTTTTGTTTCTTTATATACCAAAGATTTTTATTAAAATGACAGGTGACACTTTATTTTCAAACCTCAAAATAGGAATGTTAAATTTGCATAGTCAGTGGTGTAATAGCATCACTCCATCATAGTAAACGAGTTCGTACTCCAGTCACACTATTACGTTCACTTTCAGACAAATATCCTTGGGAAAGGTATGAACCTCCTTATCCTCCCAGCTATGGGTTGAATAGTACTACTACTGTTCTAGGAGAATGGCTTTGGCATTAAATAACCTACAAAGGTTGATATGCAATTAAACAAAGAAACCAAACCACCCAACCCATTTGAAAAGACTGGATTTATGTATATATACATGGACTTGCAGATTTGGTTGAGGAAGTCATTGCAAACTTGGAGTCATGAAAAACAGACTGCAAGGAGAAACGGATGGTCAGAGCCCTAAAGAAGTGAGCAAATGGTCAGATTTCAGTTTGGAAGAAGGCACAAAAAAAGGAACAGTCAGTGAGAGATACCAAAGCTAGTCACAAATTCATATTAAGATTAAATCTCCTAACAAATTCTAAGAAAATACCCAAGTCCTGTTGAAAGAAACGGATGCATATGAAGAAGAAAAGCATTAATTAATTTTGAATGATTTTTTTAAAAAAATTTTTATTTATAAATCTATGTAATTTAATGTTATTACCAAACCGAAATCTGAAAATAATTACAAATGATTAACTTGTTCTACTAACAACTAAGAATAAAACAATTGAAGGTAAATTTGAAATTTATAATTTTGAAATGAAGCCAGATTTGAATGGTTGGGACAAATTGGCTATGAAGAAATATACTTGGAAGCTTCAATATATACAAATGTAATATATAAACACTTAACCAAATTGGTTTGCACATCTTATTTCTCTTCAATTCTGTTGAATATTGTATCCATATATTTATTCAAACATCAATATCTTTTTTTCTTTTTTTTTTTTTTTTTTTCATTATTTGATTTATTTATTTTTTTTAATTAAACTTTGGTTAACATTTTCCCAAATAATTTTTTTTTAATAAAGGTTTAGATTTTATTCGTTCAAACAGTAAATTCATTTAAATACAAGTATTTTTCAAAGATATAATTCATTTAAGTATACTTTGTACTCAGTTATATTTTTATTTATTTTCAGAAATGAAGTGTGGCGGTTTCATCCAAGAGACTATTCTTCAAAATTGACAAATCTTAGACGTTCTGTATTCAGGGGCTTCAAATATGCAGTTGCTGCTATGGCAGTTACTATTTTGGTGGAAAAAGTTCAAGAAATGTATGGATCTCCAAAGGACTCTGGCCATCATTAATTTTAACTCCCTCCACTTAAAGAAGTTTGTGTTGCTGTTTGGACTTTTTAGATTGCTGTCAGCCAAGTAGACAGTAGCAAAAAAACTGTCATAAAAGATGTTTGTTCTTTATGAGTAGATTAAAATAAATCCTTTAAAAAGGGAAAAAAATTTTGTTTTTTATAAGATAAACATCATTCCTGTCATTTTTGACTGGATTATTTACACATGAAGTAGCATTTCCATTGGGCTTAAAGCTGGAATCTGAGTCGTATCTGTTTTTCCTCCTCAGGATGCATTAAAAATCATAATTTAAAAATCAAAAAAGTAAAAAATGAATCTAATAACTTTATAAAATTAGAATTATTTTAACATACAGCTTCAAATTGAAAAATTTGAGCCAAAGATTATTAATAATGATAAAATGATAATAATAAATTCAAATAAGATTTTTATGTTATATTAATCATGGATCCAAATTTGATCAATTTTGAAACTATGAAACTTGTTAAATATCATGAGAAATTTCATTACAAAATGAGTCATGTTCAGTGTAAAATTATGAATTATTTACTATACCAACAGGATTTCACTTTATTATGTAAAACATTGGTTAAAGTACATCTAGTTGCTTGACAGCTAGTTCCATCCCTGAGTAGGCTAATGCATAATAGTTATATACTCTGGTTTGGTAGAAAATGCAAATGAATGATTCTGAACAAAAATGCTGATTCATACATAACCCTTTTTTATGGGAATTATAATAAAAAAAATAAACATACTTTAAAGATCAGAAACACAATTCTGATGTTTATCTAACAAATATCAATACTTTTATGTAGATTGAAAAAATAATGAAAAAGAAAAAATGTTAAAACTGTCAGCCATTTATCATTATTGTCATAATAAATTCCAGTCAGTTGTCTGCCAAATTAATCAAATAACTTTATCATTTCCCAGTAATATAGTGTTTATTATAAAATATTCTTATGATTCCATTTAAAATTTTTCAAATGGAATTACAGAAATGTTTTTTATCCATTTCAATAAAAGTAAACTTGGCAAGTTTAAAAAATTTAAATTTCATATCGAAAGCACAAATTTTTTCCTGCCCATCCCCTCCATTGGATTCTGATGGTAAGCAAATAATCTGAAAAATTGGATTATTATTCAAAAAAAATTTTTTTTTTCAAGTCAGCACTTGGAAAAACATTAATATTTTGAATATTTCATTTTCATTCTATTATGCTGCATAAGGTTTATACATTATCCAAGTTGAAATATACATAACAAAATATGTATAGTTTTGCTGTTGAAATACGTGCTTATAAAATGTCTTAATGTGTTACTGATTCATAATGCTAATATTGATAGCATTTGAATTTTTATTATAATCTAAATCTATAAATGAAATAGTACAGTAACTTTGAAAAATACAGGATATAATGTTTGAATGCAGAATGATCCAAATCCATGGGTTTTTTGTTTTTTATTACAACTTATTGGCTAAAATCTGGGTTTTACAGGAGAAGTCTCTGTGAAATAGAGGCTAATGTGCTGGCCTGTGACATTCTAGCAAGTGAGTTAGAACTGCAATTGCACTATTTCATTCACTTTCAGATTAATACCCTTGGGAGAAGTATAAACCCCCTTATCCTCCCAGCTATGGATTAAAAAGTATCCTTGCTACAAGGATGGCTTTTGCAATAACCTATGAAGGTTACTTTCAAAATAAAAGGTTTAATTTTTTAAAGAAGTTGCCTATTTTGTATTTATGTAACTTAATGATACAGACTGAAATTTCATTTTTCATTTAAAAAATTAGGATTACAAAGAAATACACCTGTTTGCAATTACTATACTTAGTCTTGTTCTATTGTCAGTTTTCTTCTAATGATGGAATTATTGATCCTGTTTAGAATCAGAATGTAGTACCTATTATTTTGAAAACAAATGAAGATATTCAGATGGATATTATTTCAAAAAGTATAAAATATTATACTTCCCAAAAATACATATAAAATAAGAAAACTAAACATAAGTACATTATTAATTTTTTTTTTTTTTTTAAATTTAATTTGATTTCTATGAGTATAATACACTGATTATGATTGGAAAACAGTGGAGTTTTTTTCCTTTCATAGAAAGGTTTATTTTTATTTTGTTGATCAATCGAAAATTTAGTTTAATTTATAAAGCACAAAATGGCAAATTCAGTTTTAGTCCCCTAATGGAAGCTTCTTTTATTTGACCTTCATCAGAGGAATGTATGTCAGCCATCAAAAATTCTATTCAATCTACAAAATATTAGATATTGATTGCAACAGACAGAAACAAGAAAAAAAATTGTTGGGAAGAATTAAATTAAATTAAAAAAATGAAAATATATGCATATATTCAACTAATTTCTTTGGTTCTTTTCTTCTTTGTTCTATAAATTCCTGAAAAGGTAAAGGAAGAACAGAAATTATTTCAGTCTACATAATGAAGGCTGGTACTGTTGATTCAAAGACTCTTAAGTGGAAAGGTGACAAAGTTGTATTTAAAACAATCATTTGTGTAAGCAGCATTACAATTAGAATTTTCAAATAAATGCTATACAACTGCTTTTTAAGTCTGTCCTTATTATAAAATGGATCTTTTTACAAGGTCATAATGTATCTGCTGGCTACACAATTGATTATTTTTTAAGATCTTATGTATAACCCAGTCAACTTTTCACTTTTGAGACTTTGAATTTATTTACATGTTTATACAGACAGAAAGAATTCCTGTTCTCTCTTAACCTTTTGAGGAATTTAATTCTATATATTTAAAAAAAACAATTCATTCTTATCTTATAATTATATCTATTTTTTTAGATTTTTTTTTTTACTAATACAATTTATCGTTCTTATTTCTATTTGTTGCAATGGTAATTTCTGGTACATAGAATTGAATTTTGATTGCCAATTTTTCTGCTGAAGGTCAAATGAAAGCATTTTGTGCTTTACTAAAATTTAGTACCTTTTTAAACTCTGATTTAATTAGTATATACAAAAATATCTGTGCGTATCAGGTCAGGCTAGAACTTGCTTGCTGCTGGTAGCCATATAAATCCATTACTACTTGTCTTATTGTTGATCTGTTGCTGAGCCTACTAAAAAGGCTGAGCAACATATGAATGTTTTTATCCTTGTCATTAAACCAATGTGTGCCAAATAGCTACAGTATTAGTTAAGTTAGCGACCTCAGTCGAGGGTGACCTAAAGGCTCCCTTTTCAATAGCTACTACATCGGGGTGTAGGGGAGGGTACTACTCCATTCCCAGGATTGCTTCACTTTACCCTTGATCCTTACCTTATAGTACTAAGCAAGGCAGCATCAAGTATGATTTTTTTTTTTTTAAATTTTTTTTATAGTCTTTGGTATGACTTGACCGAGGATTGAATCCCGGTCTCCCAGACCATTGGCAAACACTCTAATCATTAGGACAATGGCCTGGTCTAGCTACAGAATAATCCAAGTTAAATAAAGCAAGATACATAAAAATACAGTCAACTTTAGTAACCTACAAAAATGAAATCTGACTAGCAGGAAAAATAAAGTGCTGAAACTACAAGTACTTGATAAAAATGATATAAAGTTCTAATCTGTATTATGAGAGGTATATGGTCCAAAGATGAGAAGTAGCATACAGTTATCTGCCATAGGAGTACTATAGGAAAAAGAACAAATTATTGATAGATTTAAAGATCGTTTTGAGCAGCTACTGAATATTCCAGTAGTTATAAAGAATGAAACACTTGACAGACTGAAACAGTATTTTGTTATAATATTTAGATGAAATGACAATGGAAAGTTTTTATTGCCATCAATTCTACAAATGAAGGTAAAGCTGGAAGGAATGGAATATCAGCAGAAATATGGAAGCATGTTGGAATTCAATTAATTGCCTATCTATATAAGCTGATTACGCTGTCTGAGGATTGGAAGAAGTTCCACAGGATTGAAAAGATGCCAACATTATACCAATTTATAAGAGAAATAGTAATAACTACAGGAACTCTCTTTTCCATTATTAGAAACATTCACTTGTATTCTCCTCAAATCTTATACATAATGTGGTTATGGGCTCAAATCAGTTTTGCACTAACTCCGTTCCCCTTTACGTACATGTCCCAGTAGAGACAATAACTTCCTTTGCTTTAAAGCACACTCCCTTTATTTCCAAAATTATTAAAAATAATTTAGAATTTTGGGGAGCACAGGCTCCAAACTTTGTGGGAGAGGGGAAGGAGAATGGTCATGCTAAACTAAGGAACTAAGGGTCCCTATCTAGCCACATTTGCCGACCCATTCATACAATACAAGGCATTCATGCTTTGCCAGGCACACTGCAACCACCAAAAGGTCACATTTACTCTGAGAAAAACCCCAGATGGAAAATGCATTAATTCTATTTACATGATATATATATATATATAAAATATACAATTGATGAAAAGATGGTGGGGATGGGAGAAAAAACCCAAAAGGAAAAGGTAAATAGAATAAAAGAAAAACCTGTTTTGTTACTCTCCCATCACCCCATCTATAAAATGGAGGCTTACTGTTTTTTGATCTCTGAGGGGTTCAAAAACAAGCCGGACCTTCCTTAATGGGGAAAGGAGACTAGGCTTAATGGGATAAAAGAAACACAGGGTAGGGTGCCGTGTGGGAAATTTATAAGGGTTATAGGAATGAGAATATAATTATGAATTACAAGATCTTCTAAAAAAATGGAGCTGGATTGGGGGTTGAGGAACAACAAAGAATGGGGGTGGGGAAGATTTGGGAGGCTAACAACTAGATGACCGGAATAATGACTCACAACATACTAATTTGGGAATAAGGGAGAGAAGCAATTTTATTTATTGGGGGTGGAAGTCCTGAAAGACCTAGTTTGTAGTCGCCATGCACAGGAAGAGGAGGGAAGGATGATTCCAACATTCACCCCTTTTGTATGACCAGGCTCGCTGTATGCACCCACTTGTCGAATGTTATGTAGTCCCAGTTTTTTTCTATTGCTTCTAATTTTGACCCTAAGCCTAAAGAACAAAATCAGATCACAATGAGGATAGTTTGCACCGTCATACAACCCCTTCTTTCGTGTTGTCCAAATCACCATTCTAGCTACTGCTAGGATCATGAGAAACACCACTAGCTTCTCACCTTGAAACTGAGGCAAAATGTTGTCTACGATGTAACCAATGTCGAGCAACACGAGCTACTTGGGTTTGATGCGAGCCGTCCACTCTCCATGATTCCAAAATGAGCGAACTTGCTTGCAGTAGTAGAAGGTGTGCTCAGCTGTTTCTTCTAAGTCATTGCTGCTGTGAGGAAAATAGGGCATGTCTGCCAGGCCTGCTTTGTAGTTCAAGCCGCCAGGTAAGCGAGAACTCAGAGTTGTTCAAAATGCCCAAACCTGGTGCCTAATTCCAATGCGAGCAAAACTCCTCTATCGACCAGCCGAACTGATCCACGACACAGTTTCTTTTGAGACCTTGAAAGGTCACTGGACCCAGGAAGGTTGCAAAAGGCCCTATGGCATTCGTGGACAAATAGTGCTTTGCCCCTCAGCTTACCTTGACCTTCAGCTTTGGGGGGTCTGACTTAAAACAAGGAAAGGTATCACTCGTCTTTTGCCTCCACGCCATATCCTTCGACAAGGATTGGCCCAAGTAAGACAGTCTTTCCACGAACCAGTGGTTCTCTAGATCAGGCATACCTAGACCTCCATTGTGCTGACATTGATGATAGACCTGTCTCCGGGCTATTGGCCTTCGGCCTCCCAAAAGAGGTAATAGAGGGATCATTGAAGCACCAGTTGATGATTCTGAGGCAGAGGAAATACAGACAAATGGTAAAGGATCAAACCATTCCCTGAGGATGCAGACAGGTCTGTCACTCCAGCGGGAAGGCCCAGGCAAGGGATTGCTACTCTTCCAGGCACCTTGCTGCAAACCTTTGCTCTTATCAAAGTTGATCTTGACCCCTGCTATCTACTCATACCTCACAACCACCTTCTTTAAAGCCTCTGTGTCCAGACAGCAGACATAAAGACAGTGATATCATCAGTGTACACGGATACCTTTGCTGAAAGAGGGCCAGCAAAAAGAATGCTGTGCAGATCTGGACTTGCCTTCTTATTCCTAAGCTTATGGAGCAGGGGCTTCCAAGCGAGAACATAGAGAAGAGGAGACTGAGCAACCTTGCTGGACCAATCACTTGATCGTGAAAGCCTCCAAGCATTTATTGTTCAACTACATCACTGCCTGTGGGTTGTGGTACAATAAGCTAATCCATTTGTGGAAATCCGGTTGGAATTCGGCAGTTTCCAAAACAGTCACCAAGAACCAATGGTTAACCCTATCGAAGGCCTTGGACTGCTCCAAATTGATCAGAACGGCTTTCATGCTGTCTTCTAATCCCTCTAGGACCTCATGCACCAAGTGCAAGTTGTCCTGAATTGATCTTTCCGTCACAGTGTAGTTCTACTCAGGTTATGGCCCTGTAATCATCTAAGTCCTCCCAAACATGCCTGCCACCTTTTTTCAGCAATGTGATCATGTAGTTAATGTTGTCAAGAGCGGATGTAAATGACAATGTGAAATCGATTCTTGGATTTCCTTTCACAAACTCCTGTTTCTTCATCGTACACCTCACACTAGAGACAATGACCGAATCCCAATTCTATGTGTCAGTAGGCTGCGATGGATTTCATAAGTCCGTTTCAGAGCATATTGACTCAAGCGCTTCTGTCCCTCTTTCTCCTGCGCTTTTCCTTCCCTCTCCCTCTTTCTTCTTCCTTCCGTCTTTCTCTCTCCTTCCGTTTCTCTCCTTCCTTCCTTCCTTCCTTCTCCAAGTTGTAACAACGAGTTCGTCGGTCAACGCACTCAGAAAGAATCATCCTTTCCAGCTGTCACTGTGTGTATTTTATGTTCATGAGATCTCGCAAGAATTTGCATACATGCAAATTACCTCTCGCTGGTTCGAGATCTCCCATCGTCAAATATGCTTGAGACAGCCATCTCTGTTTTGGCGTTCCGCTCTACAAGCCAAACACGTTTGTGCGTGCTTCGCATGCCCAGGTATGTTGCGTCCATTACCTTCACAGATCACACCCTTGGTAACGTTACCAGGGATGACTCCCTGGGTGAACCTATGGTTGAACATATCCATCAGAATAGGCACAAACATGTGCAGCAGCTTCAAGTACATTTTGTAGGGTAAACCATCTAGTCTTGGTGATTTGTTGAGGCCAACCTGCTTCAGTACAGCATGGACTTCGCATTCAGTAACCACACTCTCACAGCTAGCTGCTTCAGCCTCCCAAAGGTGGGAGAAGTCGGCTAAGTAGCTATAAAATTCCTGAACCAGGAGGTCAGGACAGCAAGCAAAGTGATCATGGAAGTGTTCCTGAAAGGCCTCACACATCTCACAATTCGACTGGAGTACATACTTGTCTGGGGACTTGACTGATTTGATATACTGAAAGGGGAAACCTTCGTATTTTTTCCTCATGTGCAAGTTCATTGCATTTCACAACCTTGTTCGGAACTCTTTAGCCTATATCTACCTACGTATCCCTTGTAGCACTCGCTAACTTCATGTTCAAAGTTTTGTCTAGCTAAATCTACGGCTAGGGAATCCCTCTCTCCACCTCCTGGGAAAGCTTATCTTCTAAGGATTTTGCCATCTTGGTCCTATCTAAGTTGAGCTATTTGGTGGCGAAATCTCTAATCCTATGTTTAAGAGATCCCCTATGTTTAAGTAACCACCCCCACTAATGCCCACTGAACTGGGGATTCCAGCCAGTCCCAGAAGTCCTGTATCTCCAGTAAGGACATATTGAACTTCCAGTAGCCAGATAGACTAGGCTTATCACCTAACCACAGACCGACTCTAACAAGCCTATGGTCAGTCTGCACTACATAGTGGAATGTGGGACATGTAACAAAATCAGTGTCAGCTCTTCTAACTAACACTCTGTACAGATAGGATCTAGCTTGGACAGAGGGCAAACCATCTAGCTATGTCCACACCTCCCTCCCTGGGTGATCCAGACGAAACCTGGCAACCAAGTCATGATGGGCCATCAAGTCGATCAGGCTGCTTTCATACATTCCCAACCCTCTAGCTCTCTTCCTGACCCTGTCTATCTTGGGATCAAGGATCGCATTCCAATCACCCACTAAAACAATCTGTTTCAGATCGTTGAGGAATGGTGCTAACTGCTGAAAAAAGGAAACCCTCTCTGTTGTGATATTAGGCACATAAACTGCAGCCACCCAAAACTTGAAGCTTTTAACAGCAACATTGGCCACAACCAGTCGGCCCCCGTCAGCTGCAAGAACAAGATTTACATCAACATTAAGGCTGCATCCAATTAGCAAAGAGACCCCAATGCTGCTACGGCTGCCGTATGCTGAAAGGACAACATAGTCATCCTCCAGCACCCAACAAGCCGCAGCACAAGTGAAGTGAGTTTCTTGCACTGCAGCAACATTCACACAGATTCGAGAGTTCAACAAGGAAGTGCACACACTTACTTGGATCCTTCAGTCTCCTCGTATTCAAAGTGGCAAGGTTTAGAGCCATCAAACCCACTTACCTTACTCACTGTCAGCTATGGACTAGAAGTCATTGGGGGTGAGGATGCCAACGCCGTGTCACAGAGAGCCAGTGCTGAGCTCAGTAGTTACTTCACCATCCCTGGACAGTCAAGAGGGCACTGCAACTTTAGTAACCTATAAAAACAAGGGTTAACGTAAATCAGGACCTTGCCTGAACAATATGACATAATTTTACAGAGTGAGGGGTGCTCCAACTCAGCCATCCTTATATCTGCTCAACTGGCCTTTTCTAGGAATTTCTACATGCTTTTTCTGCGGCTTCCAGCCGAGTGAACAAAGTTGGTCACCATAGGTGCACCCTTAAATAAATATGGATTGAAGATATTTTTCTTCTGTACACTTTTGAGTTCTAGAAGGCTTAAGGGCGCTGCGGTGCTGAAAATCTGCTGTAAGCTCCCCAGTCTCCACAGAGCACAAAGCCATACCTGAAAGTTCTATACTGTTTTTTTTGGTTTTCCAACACTGATTTTGCTCGGTGTCGGGCTTTAGGGTCTTGAGAATGTTCTTGTGAAAGTTCTTGGTCTAGCAAAAGTCTGTTCATAGATCTAGACCAGAACAGCCTGAGGGGTGAAAGTTGGGGAGAAGGGAACTTTATAATGAAGGGATTGTTGGGAGGATTTTTGCAGTGGGGTTTGCTGAGGATGTTTTGGTGTGGATTTTTTTCCAGCTGGGAATTGTTGTGTTGATTGTTGAGGTGTGCTAGGGGCTACTGTAGTGTGACTTTTGTGGGTGGCTGGGGATGATTTTTTTTTCTTTGGAGGGGGAAGGTCTAGGCTGTGAACACAGTTTTTTTAGCCTGATTTTCCCCATTATCTCTCCTTTTTAAATTTACTATTGTTTCCATCTCCTCCAACTGCTCTCCCTCTGTGTTCTTCTTTTTCCCTTTTGTTTTTTTATGGGGTGATGAGGCTGTTTTGTTGCTATTGTTTCTGCTGATTCTGCTTTTTTTGTTGTGTCTGTTGTAGTTTCAATTAGTTGCTGTTTCTTTTGTTGATGATCCTGTTCCTGATACTGGTGCTGCTTCTGATGCTGTTATTCTGGATGGATGTTTCTTTTTCCTGGTGACCTGGGTCCATCCTTCCTTCAGAGTGCTTTGATGGCCCCCAGGCTCCAGGATAAGTTTGGTGATTGGGCTAGTGGATTGGTCCTTTGTGTTGCTGTCATTGTTATTGTTGGTTGATGGAATCTGGCCAAGTGGCCTAGCTGCTTGCTGGGCCAGCAGAGTGGTCACTTACCCTCTACGACTACCATTATCTGCTGGTTTTTGTTGGTCAATATGTACAGGAAGGCCTGGAATCACTCCCTGTTCATGCAAACATTGAGGGTGTAGTCCTTGTGTGTCGTCCCATCCATCAATCTTAACTGTGTTACTTCCTCCATGTTGTCATACGTGCTCAGGTAGGCAGCGAGGATGTCCCCCATTTAGCTGCAATGGGACGTTGCACACGGGCACTTGTATCTATATTCTAGTTGAAGCCAGAAATGCTTCATGGAGACATTACTGTTGGCCAGCTTAACTGCCAGCTTGAGGTGCCTGCAGACTTCAGTAGCTCCTCAAATGTCTCCTTTTTAACTCCTGCCAATATTCTAGTCCTTAGATCGGTGATGATGAAGGACAGAGTATTTGGCTCCACTTCTGCTACCAATTTGTGATAGGAAGGATTTCTTCCCCTTGGAAGTACTAAACATACTTCTTGACTCTGTCCCTTTCGTAATCTTGCTGGACTTGCTGGCAGTTTTTGTACTGGTGGAATTGAGCTAGCCAGGAGTGATGTTTCATTCATCCTCTGTGAAACCAGTAGTGATGGTCATTCTGATGTTGATGTCAAGGGTCCAGCTTCCGGCTCTTTGGACTTCATAGGGAGTGCTTCTAGTCTGTTGTCATGGAATAGGTCCATTTGTGTACTGCTGATGTTTTCCTCCATAGTTGCAGAGCAACTAGGAAGAAAGCTGGTGACTTGCTGGAGGAGACTATTGTTACTGTTGTTAGTTATGACAAGGCAGTAGAGATGCTGAAATGCAGTAAATGAACTGTGAGAAAATGAGCAAAAAGATGAAGAAAAAATATGGTCAGGCTAATGCCTGGTTTCCCATCAAGATTTGAAAGTTAGAAATAACAAACAAGGATTGCACGCTCATGTGCATGATCATTCCACCTGTGTTCTATCATTTCTCTCATCTGCTAATGAGAAACATTCCCATTGGTTATATCACTACATACAGTATCTTTCCAGCTGTTTTAATGGTTATTTAGATTCTGCACTACATGCCGAATAAAAAATTCAGTTAATCTTTAACATTCCTACCACAATTATTTTTTCTATTATCAATTTCTGAGTTTATAATTACTTTTCTACTTAACCAACTTTATTATTAATTTATCTTTCCATCTCTGCTTTTCACTGCTGACTGGTTGTTCATAGCATGCATAAAAAAATTAAAAAACATCACCAGGCCATCTGTATCATTTTGGAAACTTCATGAAAACATCTAACATTCTATCTATTTTGTCTAATTTCTGGTCACAAACCCACATGTCCTCAGTCATTCCAAGGTAATTCCTAATGACCTCATGACCCAACAGTCTATCCATTACACTCAATGGGACCTCACATTTCACCCAAAGAGAATAGCAACATAGAAAAAACTATATACATAAAAACCTCAAAAAGTACATTCACTAGCCCAAACACAATACATCAACTATGTATTGAACATCTAAAATATAATTGCATGACAAACTAAAAAAAGAATATACTGTATTGAAACAATTTATCAAATAGGCCATAGACTGTGCCCCATTTTAAAATGACCTTTCCTTTTTCAATAGTTATTTCACACAACTTTCCACTTTCCTTTAAAATACACAACACACAGCACCACATGACACGCTGGTTTTTGATTAATCAAAAAAAATATATTACCCCACTTTTCATACCCTAATATGTAAATTGAACATCTACTGAATTCCAATTTTCATTATGCAGCCTCTTATTGAGCATCTCATAACAACATAATTAACTAAATTATAACTTGTCTCCATGTGCAGGCTATCATATATTCAGACACTTCCTCACTACGTAACCCACTGGGCTACATTAAAGTACAGCATATTTAACTACTTCTCAACCTTAGGACATCCATATCCATATTTCTTCTGTAGGTAAATCACTTCTTAACTCAGTTCTTGCCCCGTTGGCTGCAGCTGTTGAATATGCTGACTACACTTCTGCAGTTGGTTGTGGGTGGCTCCTTGTAAAGTTTTAAGATTGGATCCTGGTGGTTGAGCAGTTCTTGATCCAGCAACCGAGTGGTCAAAAGACTGGCAACATTCTACTTTGGCCTTTACAAAGCTAGACAGGTAGTTGGAAAGGCCCAATCTGATCAATTGGCAGGTCATGTCAAGCCCTAGCACCTAATGTGATTGTCCTGATTGTATTCTTCTACTGCTCATGAAACAAAACAAATATCCAACCCTGTTATCTTATAGCTGCTAGAAAGCAATGGCTGAAGGTCAGTCATGTTCAGACAGTGGAACTTCAGCCTCTATTGAATTGTAGGACACCAAGTAGTGGATACTGGGAACCAGGAATTGGCAGAGGTTTGGGGTCCCACTTCCAATGCAAATATACCGGTAGTAAATCCCTATCTCAAGGAGAACAGGTTCCCTCCCTTGGTAATTTTCCAACACAAATTGGACTCAACACTAATCTAATTGTGGAAGTTACAAAAAAGAAATATGCCAAACTATTATTAAAAATGACCACTCTCCATAATAGAAAAATCAAGCAATATCCATATAGATCCCTCAACACATCCAGAGGAGTGGTGAGAAGTCTTGCACTATCTGCCTGTTCCATCAAAGAAATAAAATTCAACCTTAAAAAACAAGTATCTGTTGTAAAGAGAATATCAATTAGAAAAAATGACCAACTTATTAAACACCAATGCATACATCTTTACTTTCAACACTCTCAAATCTTCACCTAAAGTTAAAACTGGTTATATGTTAGTGAAGGTTGACATTAATATCCCTAAACCACTCCAGTGCTACAACTGGCAAATGTTTAGGCACCATGAAAGCCTGTTCTGATCACTCAGAATCCCCATGTAAATAACTAAAATGCACAATGGAGATCACCTGATTGACTCAAGACTGTGAAACATGGAAAAGAGAAAAAGAGGTAATGAAAATTAAGTATACTCAAGACATCCTTTTTCCAGAGGCATGAAAAATCATAGAGACCCCCTAACTAGGTCAGCCCTAGTCAAGAGTAACACAACCTATACAAAACCCTTCTGCTTCCAATCTCCCCCAATGGAGGCTAACAAAAGAAACTGGGAAAAGTTCCAAACAATATGTCAGCCACAACTGATAAAAAAGATTTTGCAAATAAACTGATTGAAATAGCTAAGAAGTGCATCCCAAAGAAGTCATCCTTGTGTTAGTGGAACAGACCATAATTCAATGAAGAATACAACAAGCAGCCCTGCACAAATTTAAAGTTGCTCTTATGACCTCTAATCTAATCTCATACAAACACCAGAGAGCAAAAGTATAGAGAATAAACAAGAACCTCCCCCCCCCGGCAAAATTACGTTAGTAAACTCGACCCCTCTACTAAATCAAAAACAACCTGAGACCTGATCTACAAAATCTTCAGGAAACTCCCTTAAATCACTTCTCCACAAACTATTCCAAAATACATGCCAAAAAGGATATTAAAATCTATTTGCTGAAACTGTTTTAAAAACTCATCCAGCAACCCCCTCCCAAAAAAAACAACATAAAAATCCAATTCCTTAAAATTAAACAAAATGCTGAAAAAGTCACTTTACAATTCAAATCCAATAATTCAGAAGCATATAACAAGTTGTTCACCTTACCAAAACTAAAAAAACTCCCACTACAGCTGTTAAGTCCATGAAAAGTGTATTATGTGTTCTTAACTGCCCAAAGAATCAATGATATATCTTCTGGAGGTTTAATAACAATATATGGATGAACAGCAAATTTTCAGATACATGCAGACAGACAACAGTCATTCCCATTCCTAAGAACTGAAAGGATAGAACAAATCCCATTGCCCTGATAAGTTTCCATGGAACATGATCAGCAACAAACTTACATGGTTCCTAGAATCAAACGGACTAATTGCCAACCTTTAGTCTAGATTCCATTAGAAAAGAGGAACTATAGATCATCTAGTTCATCTAGAGACTTTCACAAGGGAAGCTTTTATAAAAAAAGAGCAACTGACAGCAATTTTTTTCAATATGGAAAAAACATGATTCAACATGGAAGTATGACATTATGGAGGATCGACTCAATCTTGACCTTAGAGGAAAACTACCAGGCTTTCTAAGCAACTTTCTTTTAGGTTGAAACTTCAAGTTTCACATTGGATCCATCTTCTCTAATCTCTGCAACCAAAAGGAAGAGATCCTTCTAGGAAGCATCCTCTTTAGTATAAAAATTAATAGCATCATTAAATACCTTAACCTAGGGTGTAGACAATACCCTATATGTTGATGATCTCATAATATACTACACATCTAAATACATTCTCATGATAGAACGCCAATTCCATCTGAACATGGACAAGATCAATAGATGGGCGACAAACAATGGTTTCAGATTCTCCAAATCAAAAACCTAGTGTGTGCACTGAGGAAAATGCTCAACAATTCAGCTAATAAACTGGAAAGAACTAAAATACCCATAGTTGATGAATATAAATTCTTTTGAGTTATGTTGGATAGAAAACTTTTATCCCGCACTTAAAACACCTGAAATCAAAATGCAACAAAGTGCTATAGCTCCTATTAGTGGTAGCCCACAGAGAACGGGGAGCCAACCAACAAACCCTATGTGACGTGATATGCCACTGAGAGGGGAGAAGTAAGATCAATTTCCCCTACCCTTCTGTGTTTGAACTAACAGGCCCTAAAGATTGACCGTTAAAAGAGGGATATGAATGAAGGTCAATTCCTCGCGGCCAGCCTGTTGAATGAAGTAACGAATCCAGGTCAGAATAAGGTCAAACTACCTGCACTCCATAACCAGATGGACGGAGAAGGAATGTAGGTCATTGAGTAGCATGACCGAATGAGGTGGAGGAGGAGGAAAGAGCCAAATGATTGGCCAAAGCCTTAGCGCCGGAAGTAGTACCCTTTTCGTCAGAGGAAATAGGGATAAAGAATTCAGTTTGGGGACAGAAATCAACAGATAAAGAGGTCAGTTTCCAGCCCGCTCCGGGGGAGAAAGAGTGGAACAGAATCTTTGGACAGAAGATAACAGGTGCCTTCCAGCCAGGTTCTACAGAATGCCGCTCGCCCATAAAAGAAAGGAACCTGCGAAGTAAACCCGTTAAAAGCTAAGTGCATCTTAAACTGTTTTTCCTCCTAACCATCCAAAATATTGGAACTTATATGTATTCAGAAAAGGAAAGAAATAGACTGAAGAAATTTGTTTCATAAACTGTAAACGAACAAGTGGACTTAACTACATTTTCAAGTTTTAAAAGTAAAGAAAGAAAGAAGAAAGAAGAAAAGGACTGTTGAGAGAGACATTTGTGTTTAAGACTGTCTGCTGGTGATATAGCTGGCACCTTAGATATTTGTTATATCAAAATGTTGTTGTAGTTTAAATGTTCCCTTACATTGAAATATATTCATTATGTTGTTTATCTGTCGAGTTGCCTTCTTTTGCATATATCTTTTTCCGCTTCATTCGCTTCAATTTATTCTCGCTAAATGTCTTATTTACCTTTAAAAACATTACACGGGAAATTGGAATTGCCGACTGCAGTGAATAATATTTTATCTTAACCTAGAAGTCCATGTTTTCCATTATCTGAGCGGGTAGGAAAACGAATGACTTGGTGGCATATGTAAAGTGAAATTGGAATCCCCCTTGCCTGCGTCGGGCTTAGTCTAGTCCCAAATTAACCTCCACATTATTTGCCAGTTCCCATATGCCCGAAAAAGGAATCTTAACAAGGACTTATTTTGCGAGGGGTCAAGTGCCAGACTGCCCCGACGTCACACGTGCGTAAAATAAACTCCCGTCCTGGAATAAATATTTATGCACCGTTACACCTACTAAAATTGTACTGGTCCTAGTACAATTTTAGTAGGGTTTGTTGGTCATAAGTCCATTCACCATTGGACTATGATAGCTTTATATATAGCTCAGCCAGGAAGTCTTACCTCAAAAAGCTTGACCATATACAAAACAAAGGCTTAAGACTAGTCTTAGGAGCCTTCAAAATTTTCCCAGTGGAAAATTTGCATGCAGAGGCTCATGAGGCACTGCTACAATTCAGAAGCAAAAAACTTGTGTTGGTCACAAGTCTACTCACAGTTACGCATAGGTCACACCAAATTTACACTCTCCTTTATACTCAGTGATGAACAATAACCTCAATGTATAACATGTTAAACACCCTGCACTGTTAAATACTTCCTCATAGGATGTAAAGCTTTCACTCACATCAGAAAATGCCTTTTCAATGTAAATAATATGAAAGATCTATTTGAAAATATCAATATAGATGAAATTCTGTCCTCTTTGAGAGAAACAAAATTTTCCTAGAAATATAGCCATAAACCTGATCAACACCATACAAATAACACAGCAACATGATTCCCAATGATACTTACTTATTGTCAAAACCGTTAACTAGAAAAATATAATTGTAGATGAACAACATACCTTTTTCCCAAACCTCTAGGCATAGAATAACCCTAGATTGGTTGATATGTTTTTAAAATCCATTAAATGAAACCGATCATCTCAGTTCTCAACTCAATTTACCTTCATTATTCAAACATTTTGATTCCACATGCTCTCAAAAAAATTGTACACTACTAATTCATTACATCTCTATGCAAAATTCATTCCTTGAAGCAGGACTCTCACCATTTCTCTCTTATCTGTTTCTCATAGTCTGAAAATGCTGGCATGTTCGCTACCTCCATGGAGTGTTCTCAACCAGGATTATTCTTCTCTTTCAAAAACTTCTCTAATTTTACATATTCTGCCTTTATCTAAAAAAACCCACATTCCTACTAACAGAAAATGTGCAAAAATTTCCAAATGCACAGTCTTCAAGAAAACTTGCTTGAATCCATGATATCAAATACATTAAGTGAACTTAAAATCAATAAAAACATCTCTTCTATTTCTTAAAAAGATTTTATTATCCACTACGAAATTTCATCCTCAAACCAAATTCATGACAACCAATTTCCAAAACACAATTGCAGAATTATTCAATTTTACAAAAAAAAAAAATCAATGCATGGTACTAAGCTCCATTACTACAATTAAAATGTAGAATAAAATTTAACATGGTGCATATGAAAAAAAGATTATCTTACATGAGGTTTTAATGTCTTTTACTAGTAACAATTACTAATAATGTCAAGGAAATTTTCATACATACAAAATAAATCACTATGCACCTGTCTACACAATAATATCACTGGTAACTGTTCAAATAATAAAACAAAATTAAAGCCAAACAGGTGAGAAAAAAAAATGTTTCTTACAGCTAAGAATTACTAAAAAAATTCTAGTATTATCTTGATAGAATATTACATCCTTTCTTTGAACTGATTTTAACTTGTCAATCACTGCTTCAGTTGGCCTAATTGAGAGTAGTATTTGTTTAAATTATGTTTTGTTTTTCAGATTTCATGATTGTTCATTTTGCTTGCCTCATAATCTTCTGTGTCCTACTTTGTTGTAAAGTATCCACTTTTCATCATACCTTCACTTGTCACTATTTGTGTGAAGGATACAACATTTTCATTATATGTAAATATTGACTTTCAAGACATCTAACATAACCAAATTGGTGCAAATGATTTTTATCATTTGATTTGAATGTTTTGAATTTGTTGACTATCTCCTACATCATATAATTATTATTCTCTAGTAATGTTTTCATTTGATTAGTGTAACATTCAACTCACATACCTAATCATGGAGTGTAGTTCTACAAGAAACTTCACTAACTAACTTCACAACTACTGTTGACATATTCAGTCATTCACAGTATCTTCTCCATAAACTCTACAATTTTTTCTATCTTAAAATAACAAAAAGCATAATATACAGAAAATGTTGCTTATTTTCTTCCATTTTCTATGTAAGAATCAATCAACTGTAACATTAGAAAGGTTATGTATAATACCATAGCTGTGTGGGTATATTGATTGATGGTTTAATTTAATTTAGGTTTTGTTAATGACCATGTATGACCCTAAAATCAGTTGTAAGGATTAAAATCCATGTTAGTATGCTAGTGTAGGTAATTTGAATAGTAAGTCTGATAAAGCTATAAGAATTTTAAAAGGTCATACAAGACTTTAAAAGTAACTTTTTATTGTTGACAAGAGTTGTCCTTCAAAGTCTGCCTGGCTTAGTTATAGGTATGCAAAGGAATTGCCATCATTTAAAATATAACAAGTGTAATTTTTTAATTTGATACTCCAAGGTATAACCCACTCAGTATTATTTAGCAAAATGGAAAATGTTATTTGATTGGTTAAATGGAAGGTTATTTCTTAGCTTGGAGTTGACTGAGACACAGTCACAAAGTCATGCATGGAACAGTGCCATAAAAGTAGCTACTTTTATGACACCAAAATATAAGGGAAATTGATATCCAATACTAAAAGAAGATACACAGATAATTTGCAACTGAAGGCTTGAAGCTATTGTTCCCAGTTAGTTAACTACTATTGGAGTTAGTCTTAAATATAAATGTTATACTAACAACAATGAATAAATGAATTAAAACTTAATTCTATTCTAACAATTTGTTACAAAACAAAACAATGTCTAACAATATAAAGTCCTTCCTGTCTATAGAGTCAAGTTTGAAGGACTTACCAGTGTAATGAAGAGGATAGCAGGTATCTTCTAACTTAGTGATTTCTCAGGGAGAATTTCTGGTTGATCCTATTTACCCAACCCCTCCGCTCAGGCAGGATATGACACAAGGTCAATTTTTTAAGCGGAGTTTAAGAGGTTTGAATTAAGAGTTTTCCTTCTCCTAGACTAGTTGCCTCTCCAAGGCTGAAGAACCTAGTCTGCCCTACTATTTATCCATAGCTGGAGGGAGAATAATTGGATTCACACCTTTCCCAAAGGTATTAGTGCTATGTGAAATGCAATCAGTCTTGTCCAGGAATTGAACTCGTATCGCCGTGTCCATATCCTGTGACGATAACCATTACACCACGGGCACCTCTGTTTGATGTGTGGCTGGGAGCTGGTCTGGAATCTATCTGCTGATTTTTTGGTATATTGCACCAAAACTTCTGGGCTATTCACGTGATTGATTTATAGAATCACAGAGAGACTTTCCCTCACTTAACTCCACACACAGGAATAAACATATTTTACTGATCCAACACTACTATTCTAGTAGATTAGCTGTTGACAGTTTTGGAGTTTCAAGGTAATTTATGTTGTTGTTTGGTATCTGACTCCATTCTGGGTTATTCTATTCTTACTCCACATTATCTTGCTGGTTTAACTTCTTGACTATGAAAGTTGCAAGGAATTATATGAAAGAAGACATGAAGAGAAGATAGGAGGCCAATATATCTTTTATATTTTGCCTTTATTTCTGGGTTCAACAACCATTCAGTGGGTGAGGAAATTCTTCCTGAATACAAATGAAAAGGTTGCATCTCCCAGTCAAGGTGTTAAAATGTGTTAGTCGTTCTTGGGTATATATGTCCAAATTTGGTATTTAAAGCATTAATAATGTGTTAGATTCTATAGGGAGATATGTCTAAATCTGGAGTTTTCAGTTGTAGTTGTTAAATTCATTATATTGTGTCTTAGTTGTGATTCTGACAAGTTCATTATTTGGTGTTTTTAGTCATGGGTCATTGGTAAAAG
This sequence comes from Sepioteuthis lessoniana, assembly GCA_963585895.1. Taxonomy (NCBI): domain Eukaryota; kingdom Metazoa; phylum Mollusca; class Cephalopoda; order Myopsida; family Loliginidae; genus Sepioteuthis; species Sepioteuthis lessoniana. The sequence continues at coordinate 15,518 of CAUZXS010002865.1, read as the reverse complement.
AGACGGTTGTTACTAGTGGAAAGGTTAGCCACTGTGTCGTCTAGAGATGGATACATGGTGCCTTCCACCAGGAGCAAGAAAGATTTAGGTGTTGTCACTGCTGAAATAGCACGAGCTTCTTTTTTTTGCTGAGAGAGTTTCTTCTTTGAGCATGCACCACCCCTTTTCCTATAATGGGCTACTGGGAGTTTCTGCATTTTTTGTATTTATTTTTGATTTTGTTTTATTTTCGTTTTATTTACCTTTATCAATTCCAACTCAGTTGTCATCAATCAACATCATAAGGATGATTTAAATAATCTATAAACAATTTTTATACTTGTTAAACTTTCAATTGAGTATTCATTTTAGTCTTAGAAGATACCAATATCACCAATGATTTCATCTTGAGATTGGACCAGTTTAGCTAAGAGAGGTTTTAATAAAGTTTGTCAACATTCTTTCTGTGGATTTTTCAACACAATATCAGTATAAAAGGCATTGGTGTAATGAACCCTGCCCACTAGAAAAGGTCCTGGTTGATTTCATTGATATCACTCTAGTGACCCAACACTTTTATTGCTTACATTGGTGCTGTAACCATGTAAAGTTATGTTTGTTGCCATAAACATATATGGTGACACAGGGAATGAACTGGAATCTTGTTTACCCAGTTGGCTGGGGTTGTAGACAACACCAACTGCATCTCCCCTGCTCCACCGAGTGTTCTGGATATGACACTAATAAATCTGATGGTGAGGTTCCAGTTATGCTAGAGCTTTGGGAAATGTGGAGTACCTCTTCATGTTGTATTTTGGCCTTCGACCCGGCCAAAAATGCCATTCAGAGTGATGCACCGGAAGGAAGTGACACATTCTAATGGCAGTTATGAGAGGAAATCCCGTGGGCGGAAATTGGCTGACGAAATGGGACGAGTTAAAAATATTCCCATGGTACACTCATAGACTGATGCACCGGAAGAGAGTGACCTGTGAACTGCATGACAGTTATTTCCACTTGATGACGATCCAACATGCGATTCCAAAAATCGAGTAGGCGACTGAGTGGGTGTTGAACTATTATATAACTCAGTCAAGACAGAAGTCAGACAGTTCCAGTTAGAGATCGGACGGAGTTATAGACGAGATGTGGTAGGGAAAGCCACACCAGGCTGAAGGGGCTCGGGGCCCCCGATTGAGTTGTGGTCCAGAGAAGTTGCTGATGAGATGCAGTAAAGAAAGCCATCACCCAGCAGAGTGGGCCTCTGGGCCTCCGGTTGAGCATCAGGAGAACGAGAAAGACACAACGTTGATGGCCATAAGAGTGGGGGTCAAAATATTTCAGTTCTGTTCGGTCTCCAGCTCTCTCTCACATGCAAACTTTGAGTAACCCTTTTCGAACCCTTACAAATAAAGTGAGAGGTATATTTTGTTAAAGAAGTCTTCACTTGTCTGTTATTCATTGCGTCAGTATGTATCCTGCATGAACATGTAAATGACTATACAACATTCATTGCCATCACTCCCAGGTCCACTCTGGCCTGGAGTGGTAGCACCTGTTGGGGTCCTATCTATGAGTCAAATAGAATTAAACTATGTAATTATGCTAAACTGAATTGTTTGGAATGGAACTAATTTTTCTACTAAAATGAATTGATTGAATTAGAACTGTTTGATTAAACTGAATAGCTTGAAATAGAAATGTTTTTAACTATTAAACTGTGTTCTCTTGTTAAACTGAACTGTTTGAAATAGAATTGATTATTTGTATAAAAATGGATTTGGCATTAAATAACCTACAAAGGTTGATATGCCATAAAACCCTAACAACCAGCCAACTAGAATCTTGTGTCCAGTGATTAGGTGTGTTAAAAATACAAACATGACTTTTGTAGTCAATAACTCATTCTTCATTCATTTAGTCAAAGGCTGAAGAAAGGGAGGTTGAACAATGGATAAGGTCATCAACAATGTGATCGTACCACCCTCCCAACATGAGAGGCTAGAGTAATTACTGCGAGGATTCCTGCTTGAGTTTTAAAAATACATACTAATATGACAACAGTTATTCAATTAAAAGTGATATTTTTGAATTGAATTAAAAATAAAAGCCCCCTAATGCCATCTAATAAAAAAAAACCATCTTAGGCAACTTAATAGATTTGACATTGAAGATACAATGAAATTGTAATTAATGATCAAGAATAAAATTATATATCCTAATATTATTTGATATTACATCATATTAAAGAATGATGACCAATTCTAATGTTACAGGATCGTTGAGATGAATGAGGTATCAAATATAAATGAAGGTAACACTTATCATCCAGATATAAATAAAAGTGCTACCCTATGAAACCCAAAATGAATAGATGGAAATTTATGAGGTCAGCACACCTTGATGATGATGGTAAGCTTCAAATTAAATTCACAAACATAATAAATGATAGAATTTACATCTTGAGAAAGTTTGTGTAACAGGATATGTAACATTCATCAAAGTCCAAATTATGACTACAATCCAAAAGAAAATTGTTAAATTGCAATATGTAGTTCCTATAATGAAATGGTCAAGGTGTCCTATTCGCAAAAAGTTGACTTGCATAGGGTTTATAATTGTATAATAAACTGATAAATTCAATTTGGGTCCACATTAAAAATAGTTCAAACATGATTTATCAAAAAATTTTATTTTTCAGTCATAGACTGATAATAAAACAAAAATTTACTAAATTTTATTTGTTCTTTTAGACTGCAATCTCTCACTTTGTCATATAATTTCAGTGTTTTTAGAGTGGACAACATTTAATACTACCTGTTACTTGGAGTGAAGATGAACACTTTCCCTTGAGATATGACACCTGAATGATCTAGATTGTGAGATGAAACCAACAACAGCATTTACTATTTACCTATTTATATTTTCCAGTCAATTTTGCCTATGACCTAGCTAAATTGTTAAAACCTTTTTCAAGTCAACCAAAATAGCAGTCTAGTTGGTTGCAGCTGTAGAATACACCAACTGCATCTCTGTAGAGGGATAAGACCTCCTCCCCAACAACTGTCCTGGATATGACACTAAAACATCTGGTGGTGAGGTTCCAATCCTGGAACTTTGGTGAATGTGAAGTACTTCTTCATTGCTATTACTCCATGGTCTCTTCTCACCCAGAGTGGTAGTACTTGATAGGTTCCGATTCATGAGTCAAATAGAACTGTGTGCAAACAAATGACTTATATTAAATTGAATTGTTAGTGTAACATAGCAATACTTGAAACCCTTAACTGTGCGCCTAAATTGAATTATTGGTATTACATAGCTATACTTGTGTGTTATTTAAATGAAGATTGGGTGGTAGGAAAACAAACTTCTACTTGAATCTGTTCCTGCTGATAGCCAATGCAGAAACTAGAACAATGCTTCACTTGGGAATCCATTACCTGTTCACTGCAAATGACAGTACTCTTGTTCTCTCTTTTTCTCTGAAACACAGGTCTAATCTTCACAAGTTTCAAAAGACCAACTGACTTGAAACCAAAAGTCAGCTCCTTTTATCCTTTGGTATTGAGCAAGAAACCAAAATCTCTCACTTGTGTCACTGGCCGATAATGCATGTGCTGTATCATTTCAACGTAGAGTTGTCAAAATTCGCCTCACAGATCTATGATGTCTACAAGCACATGTATAAACGATTCACCTTCCCTTGCTTGTCTCTCTCAAAACTTGGAACTATTTAACTGTGTACAAATAAAGCTATTGGTGTTAAATAGCAGTACTTGATTGTGCTAACAACTGTGCCAGCAAATGATTTATACAAAATAGAATTTAGATAGAAATACTTGAAAACATTTAACTGTGAGCGAAAATTGGATTATTGGAATTACATAGAGATACTTGGAACCATTTAACTGTGTGTAAATGAATGAATGAAGTTGAATGGAATTATTAGTGTTAAAAAGCAAATTGTTAATGTTACATTGCAATATTTTGAACCATTTAACTCTGTTCAAATGAATGAGTAATGTTGAATAGAATTATTGGTATTTCATAACAATACTTGAAACACTTTAACTGTGTGCAAATTAATGAATAGTGTTGAATAGAATTATTAGTGCTAGATAGCAATACTTGAAACTATTTAACTGCATGCAAACATATTAGCTCTAACTTTTTAAATAAAATTATCAACAAATTATTGACTTTCAAGTCATATGTATATCCATTTAACAGAGTGCAAACAAATGATTAATTCTAAATAGAACAGTGTTAAATAACAATACTTGAAACCATTTAATTGTGTGCAAATAAATGACTGATATTTGATAGAATCATTAGTCCTAGATAGCCAATACTTGAAAACATTTAACTGTGTGCAAAGAAATGAGCTTTGGTGTGTTTAAAAATGTTCACAAATTATATATTCAGTGTATGTATAAACAAGATTTGGCATTAAATAATCTACTAGGGTTGCCATAAAAACCAACCAACCAAAAAAAAGTTTTGGGAAATAATTCTCTATTGAATATCAAAAAGTTTTGATTGTTTCTTATCTTTCATTTATTTACTTTTTTATGTTACCAAATAAAATCATATATGGATCAATTAAAGTCAATATGACTTTTGTTCTAATGAAACTTAATTTTGAAGGAAAATATATTGTGAGGGAAAATATGGTGTTTATTTTATAGAAAATAATTTGAAATTGGCTTGTTATATATTTCATTTTTTTTTATTGGCCTATTGGGTTGAGTGGTGTTTGCCAATGGCCCAGGAGACCAAAGTTCAATCCCAGGTTGAATCATACCAAAAACTCAAAAAATGGTACTTGATATCTCCTTGCTTAACACTCAGCATTATAAGATACTTCTCAAGGGTAATGTAGAGCAATCAAAGGAAAGGAGTAGTGCCCTCCCCTACACCTCAGCTTAGTAGCTATTGGAAAGGGAGTCTTTGGTCACCCTTGACTATGGTTACTTTACTTACTTCTATATTTCATTAAGAATGAAAGAACATTAGCAGAATAATCTAAGTTGTATTGGTCGATTATATCTAAAATATTTCAACACAATACTCTCTTGATGTACTTTTGGAAGAACATTTAAACCTTAAATTAGATTATAACTATTCTTTTTGTGATTATTACTAGTCTTAAAGAAAAACAATATTAATACTGCAGAGAACAATTGTTTGGGGGGGTGTTTTTTTAATAAAATATATATTAAAACGAAGTTTTTTTCTTTTTTTTATGGTTAAAGACATTTTAAGCAGTTGAATTGCTGAGTTTTACAGGCTTGAATTCAGATTTTTTTTCTCCTTGACTGGTTGCCATACCAAGATTAATGATCCCTGTCTGCCCAACTCTTCATCTAAGCTGGAAGGAAAATAATTGGATTCATACATTTCCCAAGGGTATTAGTGTTATGTGAAATGCAAACAGCCTCATCCAGGATTTGGACTCAGTTTGCCTTGACCATTTCCAATGATGATAACCATTGCATCATGCACACCTCCTAAAACTTTTATGTTAAAAGCTTCCACAAAGTCCAATCAGTATGAATACCAAATTTGATAACTCTACATCAAACCATGATTGGTTGTCTGAACTGAAGGTAAAAAATGGTAAGGTAAAGTATGACATTGGGAAATATTCTCATCAGGAAAAGAGAAACTGGTATATGATGAATATTCCCAAATTATCAGAACCTGTATCAATAAAACAAATTTCTTTCCCAATATAAATTTTATAGTCAGTGCTGGTACAAATGAAATCATTAAGTACTATGGACTCATGGAAATTTCATTATTGCATCCGCTGTCTTTTGCTTTATGAAATTTCTTTCCCCTTATCTTATATAGGTAGTTACAAACAAGTATGTGTGTGTGTGTGTGTATATATATATATATATATATATATATATAAGAAAACAAAATTAACAGTTTCAAAATAATATATTTTTCATAGAAAAAAAGATGTTTTCATTGTGAATTTTATTTCAAGATAATGCTGGATTTACATAAAGGACTGATAGGACTACTACAGCCCAAGGCTGGAAGGGAAAATTTACCTCCTACCAACAAAGATAATTAAAAAAATTTGCCATTAATTTTATTTCATTTATTATTTTATTTAGTAACATTAAGTGACTGTAACAGGTACACAAGTATGTATTAAATATTTAATAAAATTTGTGGAATTTTTATCACTTAAGCAAGTGATTAATTCAGCTATGAAATAATGCAAGTGTTCAGCAAGTGAATGTTTTTTTAAATTTTATATCATTGTAAATCACAGTTATATTTAATTTTGACTAAGTCATAATGAATTATTCAGTAACAGCTACAAAAACACGTGATAAGAAATTGATTAGTTATTTTAACCCATTATAGCAGCATGAGCAGTACAGATTAAGTTAAAAAGATGTTTATTTTGTAAGAATTGAAATGAAAAACAGAAAAACTTGTATCTTAATTAGAAATGGATTAAATAGGATTCAACAAATACAAATGGCGTTAATATTAGGACGAAAATGAAATGTAAAGACAATGCTTGTAAGAAGCATACATATTTGAAAAGAGTTTTTTTTATTGTTTGTTGTGTGTTTGAAATTATATATGAAACCTTTTGACTTAGTGTACTATAGAGTGTGCATATGTAGTTTGTGTGTTTAGCGTGTGACTGATAGAAATGTCAGACTATTGGCACTGGGTCAAGCTCAAGTAAGCAGAGCGTCTGTAGTCAGACAAAACTGAGTTTTCATTTTACGGTATCTGGAAGACCAAGTTAGAATGCAATACAAGGTCGTTTTATAGTGGGAAGGCACGCACTAATCAAGATTCATGTGTGGCCAATTCAAAAAATACTTGGTCCCCTTGACATTTCCTATATTGGGGAGCCTCAGGTGTCAAGCCGTGAACACAGCCCTGCAACACAGGTATTGCTTGGAGGGAAGGCTTCCTGGTACCAACTGAACGGTGAGGGGAGTATATCGTATCCATTTGAAGTTGACACAAATCTGGAGGAACAGAGGAAGAATTTTCTTTGTGCTAATACTTTTATACATGGATAGGTTGCTATGTAATGGAATGTGTAATTTTCTCCTGGTCGCGCGAAGAGTTTGTAGCAGACAAGGGTAGATAATTCAATAATCAAAAATGACAGTAAGCAAGGATAAGTAATTCTTCTGAAAGTAAGGACAAGTATTCATGTTGAAACAATGATTTTGTATGAAATGTGAAGAATTAGATTGAAAAGTCTTTTTGAACAAACATTAAGTAATACAAGTTGATTAGAGAAAATTCAAATGTATATAAAATGTTTATTATGTGTCCAGTAGCGGAGTGGGGGGGGGGGTCATTGTTGAGTTTGTGTATAAACAAAGAAAGATCAACTTGCTTGTTACCATAGTTGGTAAATGAATATATAAAATGTGTCCTGTACACGAGGTGATGGGGAACGGATTATTTTCAGATGCTTCTAAATTTGACAGTCCAGTGTCTCCGAGCTTCCAGTTTTGTTTTTTAATCCAGGACTGATTATATGTAAATAAGTTTTTAATGATGAATTTTTTAAAGATTTAGTCCCCCGTCACACTTCAGTAGACAGTATTTTTGAGCAACAATTAGTTACCACAAAACTTTGTCACCTCTCAGATATGGTACTTGAAAACAGAACAGTTGAAATTTGTTTTAGAATGAACAAAAGTATGTTTTAATATTACTTGTTTAACCCTAAAGGAAAATGCATAAGGTAAACTTTCAATAAAACCCTTCTCGTTTGAAATAATTTTTTTTATGAATATGGTAATAATGAATCTTTGACACTTTTTATCAACAACAATTCTGCTGCACTTGTGTATATTATTTAATTAAATTTTTTAAAACTTCAGTAAACACTGATCATCGTAAGAATGAATGAATAAATACATGATTATTAAAAAAAACATTCGTGAGAGCGCTGAACTTAAAATAAATTATTATATTTTATTTTCTATCAAATTATTCTGTAATACTGATTTTACAGCAACATATGTAAGTACTTTTACTCCTTTTTGTGGATATTCAAATTTCATTTGAAACTGTTTCGTAGTCGATAGAGAAGCAAGTGAGTAAAATTTCAACCACTCAGCTAGTAACTACATATTGAGTTTTATTATAAAGTTTACCTTATTGCTTTGCATAAGTCCCTAATTCCAGTGAGGATTGAACTCAATACTCATTCAATTGCTAGCCAGATTAATGTCATTGTTACAGTATACAAATTGACCAATGGTCAATTAATTTAGACACCACCTGACTTTCTCTTCCATTCGCGAGAAAGTGAAATTAAGTTGGAGAATGGAAAAGGAATAAATGAGTTTTTATCATGCACATTGTACCCGTTGGTATACTTAGGGTGAGTGGTTACCACCTCATTAATAAGTTTTGCTATTTCATCATTTTCATTCCTTCAGATATACTCATCAAGTATGAGTTGACGCAAAAGAAAATAAATAATGTCGACATATTCTAACGTCAGAGAAAAAAATCTACACTTCTAAAGCTTATTTTTGTGACTAAAGAGTTTTCCTCCTCTTTATTTAAAACTTTCTTTTTTCTCAATGCAAGAGAATTTTAGGATTTAAAAAATCAAACCATCAACCAAATTTGAAATTTTGATTTAAATTGAAAACCACACTAAAAAGTAACTAAAAATACAAAACAAAAAGTCAAAACAAAACACTCTGCTTCTCCATTTCTTTTATTTACTCTTAGACACCTTATAACTCATTATTCTAAGATACTGGATTATTTCCTATGCATACGTACATACTTATCCCAAAGTCATTTATTAGATTTACACTAAGATAAAATAACAAACAATATCATGGACCGACTTTTCTACGTTTAATGGGTCAATTCAATTTTAACCACAAAATATTTTACTTTGTGGAGGAAAAAGAAAAAGCTAGTCTATATTATTAATTATCTATTTTTACGTGGATGTGAAAATAGTTAAGTTTTTAGAATTTTATAATGAATTTTGTTAACTTTTTACTAACAAGCTAAAAACTTAAATAAATCAGCTACAATTATCTGCATCATTGATAGACTGATATTCTATTTATACCAAAATAAAGAGAACTTATCTAAATTCACAGTTGAAACGTGTGCAGTTTGAGTTGGTATATTATTCATACATAAGTAAAAATTAGATACAACCAAATCAGAATCTAATGTCTGGTCCAGTATGTACAAACGGTGGTACTTGTTTTAGAGCCAAATATATTATGTTTTTAAGTTCCAACAAGACTCATCTTAACTGTAACCATAAGTGTTGCTAATGTTATTTTTATTTACGCTTTATGCTAGCTTTCAGAAGAGGTCAGTTATGTGAGAGGTGTTTAATTTAATCATTCATTAGAGAAAAAAATAGTTTTGGATTGAAGTTCAACTAATTTGTTCGACTGCAGTTGTGATAATAAGTTGTTTCTTTTGTCCGCTACCTTCATTTATGTACTAAAAATTATATTGTTTACTTGATAAAGGCACCAGCTGTTTAGTTTCTATTTATATGACAACGATAGCGACAAGTTGAAAGATCACCAGTCCTGAAAGAAATATGGGTTTCCTTCATCAGCTTCGTTTGTTATTATGGAAAAATTTCACTTTAAAGAAACGCTCACCGGTAAGTAAACAAAAATCCTTTGGTTTTATTTCTCATTAAGCTGGAGAAAAAAAAACTCTTCGTGAAGACTAAAAAAGAGGTATAAGTACAATTTCAAAATTAAAAACTAACAACTAAAAATATCGTGTTACTTGTTGAAAGCATTTTATTTAAAATTTATTTCTAAAAGTTATCGAAAAAAAAAAAAGGGATAGGAATTTTAATGTAGAATATAATACTTTAAATTTATCACTGTTGGCCACCACTTCTGTTATATCGTAGAAGAGAAAAAGAATAAAATTAGGATTTTCTGCGCTTAACATTTTAGTTATTGTTATTAATGTGAAATCTTTTATATTTTTCTCTACACACAATCTGAAGCTGTTAAAAAGCTTCATTCGCATCAAAGCTTTCAAAAGGTACATTTCTTCATTCATTCACAAGTGTACTAAACATTTTCATATTTGCGAAAAAGTCGTGTCAGTTGATTAGAAAAATATTTCAAGTTTAGAGTTGTTTTTTTTTTTAAATTCAAGTCTCGAATCGAAGCAAATAATCTCAAGTATAAATATATCAAAGAAATAATCTATTTTTCAATTTACGTATTCCGTCTCTTGACTATTCATAAAAACTAAAAAGAAATGAATAAAAAATAAAATCTTTGAATTTTCTGGATATTTTATTCAAAGATTCTTTAAAAATACACAAGAGGTCAAGAAATAATTTAAATGAGTTTTCTTGTATTCAAGAAACTAAATATAAAAGGATCTTCATGTTTCTGTTAAGAATTTTTTTATTAGAAGGAAGAGAAAGTGAAAATATTTAGATAGCAAAGCAAGTAAATATTTTTAGTCTCCCAACTATCGTCAAAATGAAGTCATGTTTTTGGTGGA